>JALQSN010000087.1:0-155456 GCA_023690525.1 Holotrichia oblita | reverse complement strand
TAAATCGTGCCCGCTATTAATCTTGGTTGCGATTTTTCTTTTGGAATTCTTTACCATCTAATTCCATTATCGCTCGCAAATTACTGGCGCCTAAATCAATAAAAATATTTCGTATCTTTTCTCCTCCTTAGTAAGGATTAACATCGATAGTAGCTCGACAATTATTTTTGGTATCTTTTCGCATCTTATTAAGATATTCTTCAATATTCTTTAAATTTTTATAACGAATGCCAATGTGGACCACAAATTCGCCATCATTAAAATTAATATATGGGAAAGCGGGACCAACGATTAAAAGACTTGGATCAAGACCAATAATATCATTCTTTATTTGATAACCCTGCTTAAATAATAAATTTTTATCTTCGCCAAACAACATAACTATACATAGATGATAGAAAGGTGGATAATTACGTAACTTTCGAATTTCCATTTCCTTCTTAAAAAAACTTACATAATCTTGGCGAGCGGCAAGCACTATTGAATAATTATTAGGTTTATAGGATTGCAGAAGTGCTAATCCTTCTTTTTCAAAGCGACCAGCCCGACCGATTACTTGAGTGAGAAGTTGAAAGTTTTGTTCAGCGGCGCGGAAATGCGGCTGTTGCAACCCATACTCGGCATTTATGACACCTATCAATGTAACGCGAGGAAAGTTGAATCCTTTGGCGACCATCTGCGTACCCAACAATACATCGGCCTCATAATTTTCGAATGAGTTTATTAATGTTCGGTGCCCATCTTTGAAATTAGTAGTATCGCCGTCAAAACGAATAATTCGAATGTCGGGAAATAACTCTAATAATGTCTCTTCGACGCGCTGTGTTCCAGCACCGAAGAAACGAATCTTTTGCGATTGACAAATCGGACATTTTTTTGGTGAGTCTTCGCTGTAGCTGCAATGATGACAAATCATTAACCGATCTTCTTTATGATAGACTAGCGATACTTGACAATTAGGACAAACAAACTGATGACCGCATAATTGACATAGAGCAAGAGGAGCAAAGCCACGCTTATTGATAAGTAAAATTATTTGTTCTTTTCTGGCTAGTCTTTTAGTAATTTCATCTTTTAGTTCAGAGGATATTAAAGAGAAGTTGCCTCCGCGTGCTTCACTATTCATATCAACTATTTTTACTGTCAGCTTAACATCATGACTAATGCGATTAGGCATGGAAATTAATTGATAACGATGAATATATGCTTTGGCAAAAGATTCAATAGAAGGGGTAGCACTACCAAGAATAATTTTTGCTTGATGGTGTTCGGCCCTTAGAAAGGCCATGTCATGAGTATAATAACGCGGAGCAGTAGATTGCTTATAGGATGGCGAATGTTCTTCATCAATAACGATAACACCGATATGATCTAAAGGCGCAAAAACGGCACTTCTAGTTCCTAAGACGGCGCCAACTTCACCGCGAGAAATTCTTCGATATTCATCATATTTTTCTCCTGGTGAAAGAGCTGAGTGAAGAATTGCTAGAGAGCAATTAAGACGATTGCGATATATTTCCATCAGTTGAGGTGTCAAGGAAATTTCTGGAACTAATATCATTGCTGTTTTTCCTTGAGCTAAATAGCTATTAATTATTTGAATATAAACTTCTGTCTTTCCACTTCCAGTTACACCGAATAAAAGAAAGGGACCAGGATTATTTTCAATAGTTGCTATCGCCTGCTTTTGATCGGCAGTTAAAGTGGGGATAGGCATTTCAATCTTTATGCCATGTTCATAACGATAGTTTTCTACTAATTCAATCGATAAGGCACCCTTTTTAATCATGGTTTTTAGCATTGAATCTTTAAAAGGTAGCTGGTCCTTGCTTAAATGCGAATGGCCGAGAATATATTGATGGCACTCATATTGATCTGGATTAAGTTTAATATCATCGATACTATTGGCGACATAAACACGCCGATATTTTATTTTTATTTTTTTAGCACTAGTTGGTTTGAGAGTGGTTGGTAAAAACGCTTGATAGCAAGTTATTAATGGTGCAAAAGTTAATTGTGCCATTTTCTTGCCAAGTTCGGCTAATTCATTGCTTAAAATAGGTGTATCATCAATAATATTTTCCACACGCCGAATTTTAAAAGTATTCTCTTGATTATACTTTTCAATTGTCCCGTTATACGGTTCGACTTTAATGATTAAGCCTACTAGTTTTTGGTGGGCGAATTTTATTTCAACGCGTGTAAAAGGTATGACCTTAATATCATCTTCAATATAATATGAATAAGGAAAATCTAAGGCGCTGGTAGGCAATTCAATCAGAACCTTGAGTATTTGCATATTACTCTTTAATTGTTATTTTGCCAGTAGAAAGTTCGATTAAAGCGATTGAAATGCTTTTTTTCTTTTTGTCATTTTCATCGGTAACTAATGGCCTAACTTCTTTATCATCAATATCACGAGCTCTTGAGGCGACCGCTATAATAATTTTAAAACGATTAGGATTAACATTCTTTAATAATTTATCAATTGATGGATATAGCATTTGTTTTCCCCTTTTTAATGACTTCTAATAATCCCGGCAATTCTATTGACAGCGGCATCTACTGAATCATTAATTACAACATATTGGTATTTTTTTCGGCACTCAATCTCTTGTGAAGCTCGACTCAATCGCAATTTTATTACTTCATTTTCTTCGCTATTGCGATAACGGATACGATTCTCTAACTGTTCGAATGAAGGAGGTAGTAAGAATATGGAAAGAGCATCAGGTCGTTTTTGCATAACAACACCAGCACCATCGGTTTCAATTTCTAGAACTACATTTTTTCCTTGCGCTAATTTTTCATCTGTTTCTTTTTCTGGAGTACCATAATAGTTACCAACAAAATAAGTCCATTCCAAAAAATGATTTTTTTCAACGAGCTGCTTGAATTCTTGCTCGCTAACAAAATAATAATCAACGCCATGAGTTTCACCAGCACGAGGAAGTCTTGTGGTATAAGATACCGAATAAGCGAGGTTAAGATCTAGACGTTCAAAAAGTTGTTTTCGAATTGTTCCTTTTCCGACACCGCTCGGACCACTAATAATAATCAAATGTCCTTTTTCCTTGCCACTAGTACTCATAAGAAGTATTATATAATTTTTTATAAGTAATGTCAAACTAAGAAATATATTATTTTCTTATATTTATTATTGTAAACAGTCTTCATTGATTGAAAAAGGATGAGTCTTATTTGTTTAATTTTTATAGTTTTTTAAATAATAGCTTTCTACAGCATCAGCAATAGCTTTGGCATATTTAATTTTGTTTTGATCATAGTATTTCATATTGCTCTCATTATCGATAAATTCGACTTCTATAATCTCGCTATGAATTTTTTTGTCAGTACCAGCACGGATGATGCCATAATAATCGCGTTGACTTGTGACACCCTTCCCGTTCTCGCGCGGAGTTTTACCATTACTGGAGCGCGAGTATAAAGCGGTTGGACGAATTGGTTGGTTGATAGCTCGAAAATTTTCAATGGTTTTTTGAGCGATTGTTAAATCAGATGTATGATAAGGCACTATAATCTCGCTACCACTTCCGCCACCGGCATTGAAATGGACACTAATGGCATAGTCAGCTATAGAACTTTTTAGAAAACTCATCTCTTCAGCTAACGCCATATTGGAAGGTTCAAGAATTACATTAACATTGATATTGGATTTATTTTTTAATTGATTTGTAATAAGAGATACTAATTCTTGAGTGTAGTCACTCTCATAACGATTATTATAGACAGCTCCAGGATCGGCGGTGCGACCGCTATGTCCTGCGATGAGTGCTAAGTTCATTACTTTGAGTTGTGAAGCAGGCGGAGCGGTTGGATTATTTGGAGTAGTAGCAGGTGGAATTATTGTTATCTCACCAGGGGTTGTTTCGTTAAGATAATCTTCATTTTCAGCTACTTCACGAGTTTCATTATCATACTTGGCAACATTGCCATCTGTTTGTTTTATGTTATGTCCAGAACTGACAAGAAGAGTAGTTAATAAAGCGCCATTTACTAATACTTTGACTTTGCCATCACGGAAATTAATATTAGAAGTATTAATAATTTTCTGCACTTGCCGTTTTAATTTTTTAAAATTATCACTTAAAAATTCGCCAGCGGATTCGCTATTAAAATCGATATCAGCTTTTAAGTTTAATACTAGCTCGCCATCGACAATTTCTGCACTTATTAGTTTGAACATATAATTCTCTCCATTTCCTATTATCGACAGCAAAAAAAATATAAAACATTTTCTTTTGCATGCTAACTCTATTTTTCTAGTGATTTTGGAGACAATTTATTGATTTTGATTTATAATATTAAAATAATTGGAGATAAAAAAATATGTATAGAAAGAAACTCTTAATAATATCACTGGCCTTTATGATGCAAGGTGCTGGATTGCTTACGGCTTGTGGAAATAAAGATAACACGTCCTCATCAACAATAACACAGCTACAGGCGCCATCTGAATTAAATGTATCTGATTATATTTTGTCTTGGACTAATATTGATGCTGCCAGTAAATACTTGCTTGATATTAATAATATTGAAAGTGAAGTCACTACTAATTCATTTTCTTTATTTACTTTGACATTAAATGAAACTTATGACTTTAAAGTGAAAGCATTAGGAGAAGGCACTAAAATAGATAGTGATTGGTCGGATACATTTAGTTATACAATTATAACTTCAAAATTGCCGACACCTGTTTTAACTCTTAATGGTAATATGTTGACATGGTCTACAAATCCTTATACAAGGAGTTTTATGTTTAATGTGAGTGTGCCAAGGACTGGGGAGAGTCTTGAATGGGAAATACCTTTTGAAACTCATTTAGGTTATGAAATATTTGATGATTGGGGAACTTCTGGTAATGTTCTCAAAATTAAAGCGCTAAGCAATCATCCATTCTATACTAATTCAGAATATGGGGTATTAATAGTCCCTTAGAAACCTCTTTCTATTTCTGTAACACGAGATATTTTGACTCACAAACTGGTAGATTTATTTCACCAGATAGTTTACAATATTTACAGCCAGACCAAATCAACGGACTCAATCTTTACGCTTATTGTGGAAATAATCCCGTAATGAATTTAGACCCTACTGGACACTTTGTAATTACTCTTACTGCGCTTATAACCGCTGCTATTATTGGAGCTTCACTGGGTGCTGTTGCTGGAGGGGTTTATGGTGGAATAACTGCGGCAAAAAATCATCAAAATATTTTTGCTGGTATTGTCTTTGGAGCTATTGGCGGAGCTATTATGGGGGCAGGTGCGGCAGTTGGTGGACTATTCTTAGCGCCAGTACTGGCTGGTTCAAGTATAATGTTTTCGACTGTTGCCGGAGCTGGATTCTTTATGGGTACAGCAGTGAGTACTGGATTGGCTCTTGCAATTGGAATTGGTGTTCCTCTAGCAACAGGTCTAATAGCCGGTGCATTTATGGAAATTGGCAATCAAATGGTTAATAATAAAGGGAAAGTTAATGATTGGGGAGCGGTTGGCTTGAGCGCACTGCAAAATGGAATATTAAATGTAGCAAATGCTTTCCTTTGTGGAGGGGCTGAAAGTATGTTTATTAGGTCTATGAGTTTGGGCTTTCCAGTGGCTACAGCTTTATCGATGTCAATTACAATTTTATTTAATGGGGTAATTTCTGTTGCAGATTATTTTATTAATAAATTGAAAAAAGTTTTAGCAAATCAAACTGCTTATTCAAATCAAACATTAAATATGTTATCATATAGTTATTAGGAGATACTTAATGAAAAATAAAAGCGAAAAATTTGTTTCTTCAAAATTTATACTAGGATTAATTTTACTAGGATTCATAGTTCTTGGAGTGTTAGGCACAATGGGAATAATTCTATTATTTTCTAAATCGAGTAATCAATTGTTTAATTTTTGTCTAAGTGGTTTAATAGTTTTAATAATATTGATTTCTTTCTTAATAGAAAGCAGAATAATATATTTTGTACATATTAATGCTGAAAAAATTACTCTTAAAACAATTTGGGGAATTCATTCTCAAACTCAGATTAAAGATATAGAAAAAGTACATGTATTGCCATTCGGTAGAGGAGATATACAAATGATTTATGTAGAAGATAATAAACTACGACCTTTAAATATGTTGAGAAAGAATTCGCTTATTCGCTTTCAGTGTAATAAAAAAAGTATTAAAATACTTAAGTCATACTATATTGGTGAGATAGAAAATTTGCCTAAAAAATTTCAGTAAATCGCAAAAAGTCTAGAAATAAAATCTAGGCTTTTTTTATGCTCTGCTTAAAAACTATTTCTTTAATATATAAATAATGCTTGCATTAAGCATTTCGGTTGGAATAACTGCTGCCTCAGGTACAATAAAGTATTCTCTTGATATTTGGGTTCTAATATTGATGGATCTCATGAAAAATGGAGTTGGGGAAAATTCTTTCTTTCAGGATTGGAAGGTGGTTTGCAAGGAGCAGCAACTTTTGGGATAGCGTTTGCTGGTGGACGAGCAGGGGTATTTACAAAATATCTGACCACGATGAACAATGTTAGCTTTATGAATCAAGCATTTCTTAAGTTTGGTTCTATATCATGGGCAAAATCTATTACTTATGCTACACAATTTACTTTTTCTAATATTGCTGCAAAATTTGTATTGGCCACCTTGCCAATTACTATAGCAAAATTTATAATTGATTTAATAATACCAAATTAAAGGAGAAAATATGATTAAAATTGAAAAACATAAATTTATTCAAAGATTTATGACGCTGTTCGGGTTTGTTTTATTGGCTTTAGTGACAACATTTATGTATCTTCTTATCTGTGATTTCAAAATTCATGAATTTGGCAATAATATTATTTATTATTTTGGTGTCATCTGCATTGAAGCAATCATGTGCTTTTTGATTTATTTAATAATAAGAATGCTTAGTAAAAAGCATTATTTGATTAATGACAAGCAAATAATATTAGTAAGTAAAGGCAAAGAAAATATAATCATTGATTTTGCTAAAGTCAAATTGATTTATTATGTTAGAGCTATTCATTTGATATTATTACAAATGGGCGCGGGCTATTTACATTTAAATTATCTGAATGCAAGTAACGAAGAAAAATTATATTCTATCTCAATGTCCAAAAATGATGCTAAAAAAATATCTATGATATTGAATCGAAGTATAGAAATTAGATAGAAAATTATGTTTTTAATCCAGAAGAAATTCTGGATTTTTTTAATAGCTAGTTTAAAAATATAAATTTATAAAATAAACGAGGAATAAAAGCTGAATTTAGAATGATTGGAGATAATTTGTCAAATGCTTTAATTCTAGTTACGCATGTATTTGGTCGAGGAAAAGCCCAGCCGAGGATGTAGCAAAAGAATTTGTAAGCGATATTGGTGGGAAAACTTTAATCCGCATATTATGAAACTCCAAAGCAGTTTTGATTTAACAGGGATAGCGACGACGAATTCTTGCTAATTACTGTAGCAAGATTTATACTGCTTAGTACACTGGGCTTTATTGTTAGGTATTTTATTGATAAAATAATATATGGAAATTAAAAGGAGAAAACATATGATAAGAATTGAAAAGAATAAATTCATGCAGAGATTTCTAGTAAGCTTTGCACTAATAGCTTTAGTATTTCTTACTTCACTAGGATATTTTCTAGGTTGGGAATTTCAAATTGAAAAATTCTTAATTTACTTATTCATCGTAGTTGGCGAATGTCTTTTGTTTTGGTTAATATATTTTATTCTTAGAAAAACCAACAAAAAATACTATTTAGTTGATGACAAAAAAATTAGACAATTCAAGAATAATGAAGAGATAGAGAGCTTTGAAATTAGTAAAGCTACTGAAATATTCTATACTCGTGTGATTTGGCTTCTCTTTATGCAATTCGGTTCAGGGTACTTGCACTTTAAATATGAAGCGACAGAAAAAAAAGATAATAACTATTCTCCGACCATTAGAAATAATCGATTATATTCAATATCTATGTCCTTGAAAGATGCAAAAAAAATTAAAGAGATTATACTGCGAAGAATCATAATTAAATAGCCAATAATACTCCTAGACACAAAAAACTGCTAAGATAAAAACATTTTCTAGCAGTTTTTTTCTTCACAGACCAATACGATTTGGACTTGATTTAATCAGGAAATTTGTGCTAAAATAACATAGAAAAAAGGAAATGAAAATGAAAAAAAATGTAAACTATATATTGTAAAATAAAAATATATTTCATTAAGAGGAGGAAGCAAAAATGAAAGATTCGAAGCATTTGTTTTATGAAGATAGTAAATCCGCCAAAACAGCTACGACAGTAGCTGCATTAATAGGAGGCGTAGGCACTATTTGTACTGGGACAGGGATTATTTTGACACTTATACGAAAACAAGAAGGTTGGCAGAATGATTATAAATATTATATGATAAATTTTATTGGTTGTATTCTCTTGCTGGCGTTCTTTCTTTATATTCGGTTTTCAAAAAAAATGAGATTTTATCTTGGAATAACCGAGGATGAATTATATACAAATGTGAAATTCCACGGGAAGAATGAAATCTCAACAAGTGAAATAGGAAAATATGAAATCATTAAAACTACTAAATTTTATACTAGATTTATTGTTAATTTAAAAAATGGACAAAAAATAATGATTGCTACAAGAAGACCTGTTGATCTTAAAAAAACATTCGATTATTTAATAGAAAGAAATGAAAAACAAGAAAAGAATAATGAAGTAGAATCTAAATAAATCGAATCAATTTGTATAAAGAAGAGGGTATTTTCAATAAGTCAATACCCTTTTTTTATGGTCAAAATCATTCATTTTTCAATAGATGCTTCTTGGCAAAAGCAATTTATAAATTTTTGGATAAGAAAAAAATTGATTATGCGTATTTAACAATCTCTTCATCAGTTTTACTATTCATTAATAACATAATGTTTTCAAGAAATGAGATAGCTTCCTTTATGTCTTTTATATCACCCGGTATAGAGTAATTTTTTTTATTTATATAATTATGTCCGAGTAAATAATCAGTACTTACACCATAAAGATTTGCAACCTTTATTAGCATTTCATGATCCATTTATTTGGATCATATGCTTGTGGAACATTTAGAACTAGAGGTAAATCATATTGTTCAATGCATTACATTAATTATGATAATTTGTATAAGTTAGTTTTAGATGATATTAGAAAGCACGCCAAAAATGTCTGTATTGACTCGGAACAATTATTATCTGAAATAGCCCGAAATAATGAAGTCAAGAGTAAGAAACA
Organism: Holotrichia oblita; assembly: GCA_023690525.1. NCBI lineage: Eukaryota > Metazoa > Arthropoda > Insecta > Coleoptera > Scarabaeidae > Holotrichia > Holotrichia oblita. Next base: position 146,145 of record JALQSN010000087.1, on the reverse strand, counting down.
TATAATGCAACTTGAAAAAGAAATATTAAAGTCAGAAAGAAGATTTGATGATCTAAATCTCATTATTAAAAAACTTTATGAGGATAATGTCATTGGGAAACTTAGTGATGAAAGATTTATGATACTTTCAAAGGATTATGAGAATGAACAAAAATTCTAAAAGAAAGCATAACGAAAACTAAGTTAAACATTGAAGAATTTAATAATAGTAAAGATAACTCTAATCGATTTGCTGATATAGTAAAGAAGTATTCTGATATTAAAGAATTAGATGAAATAATATTAGATGAATTAATTGATAAAATAGTTATTCATGAAAGAAAATTTATTGATGGACAGGAGCACCATGGTTGTAGAGAAAATCGAAAGTTAATGACTCAACAAGTAGATATTTATTATAACTTTGTAGGAAATATTTAGTTAACACTTAAAATCTAAGATGATTAGAAATAAGTGTTTTTTTATTTTATCAGTATTTTTAACTTTTCTAATATCTCTATGCTCTCAAGATTTTTTTCGTTTGATGATTCGAAATGATAAGATTTATAATTTGTTTTTTGCTCAAATATTTTATTGAAAAAGTAGAAAATGGTATTAGTATAGTCATTTTCAGCAATAATGAAAGGTAAAGCAGTAATGACTTTCTCAGTTTCCTTTACAAAAAAATATAATTGAGAATTATCTAAAGTGTCATCATAAGAAGTAATTGCTATAGTAACAAAGGTAGGATTGGATCCAATCAATGATTTTACACTATTAGTATAAACCCCATTTTCCTTAACTGATTTCAATGATTGAATAAAAATTATTCTTTCAAAGACATCACCTATTATATTTTTTAAATCATTAATCTGATTATTTAATAAATCAATATGGTCTATATATACTTTAGTGCTATAAACTCCAGCATGTCCATGCCACTCATTTCTTTCTTTGCATGTTTTTTGTAATAACTCAACTAATTTTGTGTCACATAATTGTCTTAAGAGTTGATCGGTTTTTAAACCGAAAGCAATACACAATACACTATTTTCATCATTGCTTTGATCTAATTTTGTTAAAATATATTTACTGATTCTTTCAAAAAAAGTAACCCAAGTGCCAAAACTACCATTTCTGATATATTTTAAATCGTCATTTTTAATTATTTTTTCTAAATCAAATACTTTTTGGTTAGCATAAATAACACTAAAGAAAAAGCAAACAATGAATTGCGAAAAAGCTTCAAAAAAATGCAAGTAATGATTCTGTTTATCTTTGATGTTATCAGTTGATTTTATTTTTCTTAATATTGATGATAGAGGAAAAGGTAAATTTTCAACCCAAGCATCAAAAGAATCTAAGTAATTAAGTTTATTCATTTCAATAATTATATTTTTATATAAATTAGGATTCTCACTAAATTTATGCTTTATAGTTTTTAAATGATTTTCTAACTGAATAATTGAGTTTTCGGCTTCAATAATATTTTTTTGAATTATGATATCTGGAACTATGATTTCCATTCTTTCTAGATTTGTTTTTGTCAGATTTTCTATTATAATACCTGACATCAAATTTCTTCTTATTTGTTTTCCATAAGAAGTATTCATAAAGAACGCAAAATATCTATCTATAATTCTTTCATTTAAAATTAATTGTATATAATTTTCTTTTTTTAAACTAAATTCACTAATATTTAAAACAACATTACTCGTTCCTATTTTGGGAATAAAAATACTATTTTCTATATTAACAAATTCTTTTGCCTTACTTGGCATAATTATTTTAGTTGTTAAATTTATAATTTCAACAATTTCTCCAGGATATATATTTTTTAAATCTTTAACAAAACAATCAGCTTTATAAGCATTTATATCGATAAATTCTTCTTTTTTAGCAAGTATTCCATGTTTATAATTATTTGAATTATTTTGGGAAATGAAATTTTCAACTATATAGTCTATATCATTGGTATTACCTAGTTCTGCAAGAAAAATTTTATTAATTTCAGTTTTTGAAAAAATTATAACTTTTGTTGATATATTGGTATAAGGAGCATAAGTTCCAGCCGGTAAATCAATTATGCCATTAATATAAACTTTCTCTTGTTCTAAAATACTTAACAAACCAGTAAACTTTTTATTAATTAAAATGCTACTTGGAAATGTAAAAATCAAATATCCATTATCAGTAATCAATTTTATGCATTTTTTAATTATTAATTCATGAAACATTTCTCCTGGTTCGTAAAAATAGTGAAAAGGCAAATCAGATATTATTAAATCATATTTTTCTTTTAGTTGATCTAAATGTAGAACTCCTTCTAAAACAGTAGCATTTGCATAATCGAAGTACTTTTTGAAAATATTAGATATTTCATATAGTCGAAAAATTCCAGTAATTTTAGTATTCGTTAAGCTTGTTAATATATTTACTACTTGACCTATGTGAGCTGCAGGATCTAAAATATTTTTTGAATTTAATTTTGAACTTAAAGTAAAAAATAGTTTTAATAATATTTCTGGAGAAGCAGAAATTAATCCAACTCCTTTTAGTATTTCAGAAAGTTCTTCATATGATAGATTATATTCTTGGCAAATATCTATTAATCTTCCATCATTTATATATAACCTCCGATTTTTCAATATATCAATAATTTTTTCTTTATTCAAATATATCACCTCAGCACATTGATATTATAACATTTTTATATTATAAAATGATTCAAAAATATGTTATGCTTTTAGTATAATTTAAGGAGGATTCAATTATGCCAGATTATGATGTTAATAAAAATTCTGATGGTTCTTATAATGTTAAAGAAAATAATGGAGGAGTAGAACTATATAAATGGGAAGAAAAGTTTAATAAATCAGTACGGTTTAGTATAATAAGTTTGTTTATTTTTGCTCCATTTTTATTAATATTAGTAGTTCTAGGAGTTGTACTATATAATGGATGGACAGGAAAACTTGGAAGTTTAACTGATGATGAAAGAGTTGCTGCAGCACTTGAAAATATTGTAATATGGGGAACTGTAGTTTTAATAATTATAGTTATTCTAGCTTTCTTTATAGTTTTAATGAAATTCATAAAAAGAAGAAAAAGTAAAAGATAATTTTTAAATTAGATTTATCAATGATTATAATGTTTATTTTCTAGTTTTCTAAATTATTAATGCAGTTATTCTTATACCTCAAAGACTCGAGTTAAAGCACTTCCTCTTATTAATTAAATAAGAACTAACTTTTTATATCCTCCCTTGGAGCCGAATGGATAATAAAAATTGTTTAAATATTAATTTTATAGTAAAATATAGTTGTCCTAATAAATTTGTTTGGTACTAGTAGACTATAACACTCCAGTATTTCGACAATATATGACATTAAGACAAATAAGATTAGCTGAACTTTCTTGAACTAGAATATTTACTTTGTGATAATAAATTGTTATAATATTCCGAGAAAACGGTGCTGATACCATTTTTTCGGAATGGAGACTTGTTATGAAAATAAAAAGGGATTATTATCTAAATAAATTAATTGATCGTGAAAAAAATGGATTAGTTAAAATAATAACAGGAATACGGCGCTGTGGAAAATCGTTTTTGTTAAATAATTTATTTCGTGAATATTTATTAGAAAAAGGAGTACAAAATTCGCATATTATTGAAATTGCATTAGATGATATTGTAAATGAAGAATTACTTAATCCAATAGCGTTAAGTAAAAAGATTAGAAATAAGATTTGTGATGAAGATTTATTCTATATAATTTTGGATGAAATTCAAAAAGTTGAAAACTTCGTAAGTATTTTAAATGGTTTATTAAGACTAAAAAATGTTGATATTTATATTACTGGAAGCAATTCAAAATTTCTTTCTTCTGATATAATCACTGAATTTAGAGGCAGAGGCGATGAAGTAAGAGTTTATCCTTTAAGCTTTGCTGAATTTGTATCTGCATTTAACGGAAGTATTAATCAAGCTTGGAACGAATATTTTACATATGGTGGATTGCCATTAATACTATCCCAAAATAGCGATGAGATGAAAATGAATTATTTATTATCGCAACAAAAAAATGTTTATCTAAATGATGTTATTGAAAGAAACAATATTAAAAACGAAAAGGAACTGGCGATACTTATTGAAATGATTTCCTCAAGCATTGGCTCATTAACTAATCCAACAAAATTATCTAATGCATTTAAAAGTCTTTCTAATATAAGTATTACTGATAAAACAATTCATTCTTATCTTAAATTTCTTGAAGAAGCTTTCATAATAGAAAAGTCCAATAGATTTGATATTAAGGGTAAAAAATATATAAGTACGCCATTGAAATATTTTTTTACAGATATTGGTATACGCAACTCTTTATTAAATTTTCGACAACAAGAAGAATCACACATTATGGAGAATATAATATACATTGAGCTGAGAAGACGTGGATATAATGTTGATGTAGGTATTGTTGAAGTTAGAGAAACTACTGAAAATAATCAAAGTAAAAGAAAGCAATTAGAAATAGATTTCGTTGCCAATAAAGGTAATAATAGAATTTATATTCAATCAGCATTAAGTTTAGATGATGAGCAAAAATTACTACAAGAGCAAAGACCAATTTTAAGTATCAATGATTTTTTTAAGAAGATAATTATTGTGAGAAACGATATCAAGACACGGCGAGATGAAAACGGAATTATTACGATAGGATTATTTGAGTTTTTATTAAACATCAATAGTTTGGATTTATAAAAGCATATTACTCCAGTATTTTAACAATATTCAACCTGCTTTGTAAGCGCTGGCGTGAAAAAAGGATTTCAAAATAATGGCGCGAACATAATTACTATTTATATGTAAATTTAATTTTCGCCTGTGTAGAAGTAACAGATTCGAATGTTATATTATATTTGAGCGCAGTACCATCATTATAAGTCAAATTAAGAGTTTTTCCCGTTTGAAATAAATCTGAATTAGTAGCTTTGGCGCTATTAATACCACCGTCAGCCTCGATAATTTGCAGTATTTTATATGTAGTATAACTATTATCGTTTACAAAGTTAGAACCACTCAATGCGGCACTGACGTGGAAAACACGAATACCAAAATTAGAATATATTTTGTCTTTAGCGTGCAAATTAGTCGGAGTATATAATTCAAAGATAAAATACTCACCAAACATCTCATTACTAGACCAATTATTACTAGCAATAATAAAGTCGCCGCCATCTTGAAAAGGTTTTAAATCAATTGTCGTCTGTGTAGTTGTATTTACAATTGTCGGTCGGACCCAATTCAATAACATTTTAGAGAATGGATTATGGTCTCCAACGGTAGAATCCATAATATCCGCTCCGCCAAGACCATTGCCTGGACCTTTTGTTGTGTCATAATCATAATAATCAGCTAAACCTAACATATGTCCGCTTTCATGGGCGTAAGTATGTACATTGTATTGATAGCCATTATTTTTCATAAAGTCATACGAAGACCAAGCGAAATTATATGCGGTAACATTATCATATTTACCAATTCCTGTGACCGAGGTTTTAAAAGCCCATTGAGCGATATTTTCATATTTTATATCTCGGTTGTTGACAAAATATAATGCATTCATGTAACCATCTCCATTGAGATCATAATCGGAGTATTTAACGTTAACGTCGTTAGCATTTAGCACCGATTGAACTAAACTAGCAATCCGGTTAAGACAGGTAGTTTGTGTACAATCAGTATAATAAGAGAAGTCACTATATATCGTCGTCCACCAATCTAATACCTTGATATCCAAATTCAATTGATTGTAAGAAGATTTTTGGTAATAGGTCTTTAGACTTTCCCAATCGGTCTCCCCGCTTGCTCCAGAAAAGACTTTTTTAATATCATTTATTTTAGTGGTTCCGGATTCCAGTTTATCCTGAAATTGTATTGGAATGACTAACATTTTTGAATTTCCGATACTAGGGATTGATCGACTATAAGTGCCAACCTGTTGTAATGTTTTATTAAAGTTAGCGACTTTATAATAACCAGGATCTGGATTTGGATCTGGGTCTGGATCCGGGTCTGGATCTGGGTCTGGATCTGGGTCTGGATTAGGTATTGTGCCGGTATAATTAGCCGCTTTTATTGATTTTACACCAACATTATAATTAGCTAATTTAGTTTTATAGATTATTTTTAAATATGAAATACCCACACCAGTTAAATAAAAATCAACGTTACTTAAAGAAGCTGGTAAGTTATCAGTGTGGAGTAAATAATGATAGTTAATGATTGTAGCTTTAGTTGCATCCAATCCTTCTAGTCCAAATTGTATATCTCCAGCAGCACCAGTGGAACCAGAACCACCATTCACTCCCATGTTAAGTGTAATTTTAATAGTGTCTCCCATTGCAACTAATGGAGTTAAAATATAATCGCCACTCGTATCCAGTTTCACTGAAGAAGAATATGGGGTACCGACACCAGAATATGTCCATCCTGTTGGAGCACCACTAGTTGGTAATACAAGATCAATTGAAGTAAGACCGGTTGGGGCTGCTGTAACGCTGAAGTTTTTTGTTGCTGTCTTATTGCCAACAACGGTGGTTACAGTTATTGTGGCGCTACCAACCGCTATTGCTTCTAATACGCCGGTATTTTCATTAATAGATAAAATTGAGCTATTGCTACTAGACCATCGAACTGTCTTACTATCGGTTGTATCGCTTGGGCTAACCGTCGCTGTCAAGGTTATTTGTTCGCCAACCATCATAGATGCTGGGGCAGTGTTAATTGTAACGGCGGTGATAGGTTTGAGAGGCAATGATACCGTTATTGTTACATTACCGACTTTACTGGTTCCGTCAGTTGATGTTGCACTGATAGTTGAAGTTCCAGCAGCTAGCGCTTTAATTTTACCGGCACTGGTTACTGAGACAGCCGCAGTATTGCTAGAAAGCCAAGTGACTTGGCGATTTTTGGCATTTGAAGGTTGAACATCGGTGCTTAAAGTCACTTCGTCGCCAACAATCAAATCGGTTTTACTAGCGACAATAGTCACACTCTCTACATAAATTGTCGAATCAACTATATGGAGAAGCAATCTACTATTAACATTGCTACCATCAGTAGCCGCGATGGTAATTAACGAAGAACCCTCACGAACGCCGCGAGCGACTAATGTAGATTGATTAAAATTGATGCAGTCATCACTAACATCATAGACAAGAGTTTTATTTGTTGCCGTCGAAGGTAATACTTGAACAGACAAAGTAATGCTTTGGTCTGGTTCAATAGTCATTTCTTGATCGGTTATAACTTGTTGATTAACACGAATCTCAATCCCAGTTACTAAAATGTCAGGAGTTGATGAAGAATCACTTGAGTCGGAAGAAGAATAGCTTGAGTCAAGCGAACTTGATATAGTTGATGAATCATTATCCGAAGTTAAGCTTCCGTTTTCAGACGAAGAAGCAGATGAGACGGGAAGTGAAAAATAAGGTTCCCCAGAACAAGCAGTCAAAAACAGGCACAAAACAAGTAGTAATATTCTTCGAAAATTTCTATTCATCTCTTGCGCTCCTTATATTTAAATAATATGATAACACTTTTTATAAAGTTATACAAATGTCACAAAAATGAAGAAAAGCAACAAGCAAAGTGATATTTCAATTAATTGAACTCTATTTGTGATTAATTTCTTCATTGGTATAAAAATCTCTTTCACCTTTATTTTAATGCCTATTAGCAATCTCAAGTGCATCCAAGTCAACTTCGCACGAGCCTCGTGCATAATTGGAGAAGTGGCATATGTCCCAACTTTTAATGAATTATGAAAAAAACATGAAAAATGCTATGTAAATCATTAATAATGTTGCACTTTGTTAAAGTTTAGCTCTATTGTTTTTCTTGGTTTGGCATATAATTTCCACATCTCGGAAGTTTTCTTTGCAATTATCTACATTTTTTTCTTTTCTAAATCCCTATTGCAAAGTAGAGAAAAAAAGAGTATAATCAAAAATGACATTGGTGTCATAATTATATGCAAAAGAAATCAGAACAGAAAAAAAGTTATATATTAGAGAAAGCTAAAGCGGTATTTATTCGCAAAGGTTTTTCTAATGTAACGATGAAAGATATTGTCGACGAAGCGGGTATTAGCCGAGGTGGATTATACTTATATTTTAACTCAGTGGAAGAAATTTTTCGGAAAGTGATAGAGCGTCATAATGAAGAGAAAATGAGTGAAGCTCGAAAAGAAATTTTGGCGGAAACTCCTTTTGAAGAAATATTAACCGATTTTTTGAATCGACAAAAAAAGAGATTATTGAATATGGATAATTCCTTGTTAATAGCGATGCATGAATATCGCTATTATCAAAAAAATAATGATAATAAAGATTTTTTTATTCAACAAATTGATCATACCAAAACACTCATTATGCAATTATTACTGCATGGAGTGCGGCAAGGCGTAATACAAAAAGATAATATCGAAGTGATGGCTATTAATATTATGTTCTTAATCGAAGGCATTTCTACAATGGCAGCCATTTCGGCAGTAAAAGAAGAGATAATCATTAATCAATTTGATTATGTAAAAAAATTAATCATGGGGGAAGTAAGAATATGATAATAGTCATTACCGCCGGTGGTTTAATAGAGAAAATCGATGATGTTAGAGAAATAAGTAATTATTCAACTGGAGCATTAGGCAAATTGATAGCGGAATCTTTTTTGAAACATTTTAAAGATGCGCAAATAATTTATATTCACGGATTAAAAGCGCTTTTACCAAATCATCCTAAAATTGAGTATGTTCCAGTAAAAGATAATAAGGAAGCGGAAAGAGAAATTCGCAGAGTTTTAACAGAGAATCAGGTACAAGTTTTTGTTCATGCAATGGCTGTCAGTGATTATCATGTTGCTGGCATTTATCCAACACGGAAATTAATAGAACTAATTAGCCAAGAAAGTTTAAAGACATCCGATTTAACATTATTAGAAGAAGCGCTTTGGGCAGAAGTGGCTAAGTATGAAATAGAAAAAAAGTTGAACTCGAAAGATAATCTTCAATTGTTTTTGAGAAAGAATCCGAAGATAATCAAAATTATAAAAGAACTCTCGCCTAAAACGTTATTAGTCGGGTTTAAATTACTACCTGCCTCCGAAGAATTAGAATTGGTGGAAGCGGGTTATCAACTGTTAAAAGAAAATGATTGTGATTTTGTTTTAAGTAATAGCAAAGAACAAATCAATGAAAAAGAGCATGTGGGAATATTGATATCTGCAGATAAATCTTACATTAAGAAAAATAGTAAGCAGGAGATAGCAGATACCATAGTAGAAAAAGTTTATAACAAATTCATGGAGGAAAGAAAATGAAAAAAATGATTTTAGGAGTAAGCGCCAGTATCGCCGCTTATAAGGCTGCCGATTTAATCAATCGTTTTAAAGAAAAAGGCTTTGATGTACATGTAGTGATGACCGAGAAAAGTCAGCAAATCATCCCGGCACTAACATTGGAGTCGTTATCGAAAAACCCAGTATATATCGATGTTATGAAAGAAAACAACCCAAAAAATATCGACCATATTGATATTGCAAAAAGTGCTGACGTTTTTCTGATCGCCCCAGCGACAGCGAATATTATTGGTAAGTTGGCTAATGGGATAGCTGATGATGCTTTATCCACTATCGCTTTAGTTGTTAAAGACATTCCGAAATTTATAGCCCCAGCGATGAATACAGCGATGTATGAAAATAGCATCGTTCAAGAAAATATAAAGAAGTTAGTGGCGCATGGCTATTCTATAATTGAGCCACGAGAAAGCATGTTGGCTTGTGGAGACGTTGGTAAAGGAGCCTTAGCGGAAGTTCAAGCTATAATTGGAGAAGTATTAAAAGCTTTAAAGTAAATATGAAAAAAGATAAAGCACTATTAGCAATAAATATCGGAAATACTAATATCAATCTTTTGCATCTATTAGCAGAAGAGAGTAGTTTTTATCGTTATCGCGCGCAGGAGCTTCAAACTCCTGAGAATTATATCGAAATATTAAAAGATATAATTCATGGAGATGAAGATTTTGTAATTGCTTCAGTAGTACCAAATAAGACACGGATAGTAAGCAAAGCGATTACGGAATTAACTGGAAAAAGTCCATTAATTATTACAGCAGATATGATAGATATTGATCGTCATTTATATCAAAGCGAGATTATTGGTATCGATCGTCTTTTAGCTGGTCACTACGCTTTTCTTCAATTTCATAAACCTCTGATTATTTATGATTTTGGGAGTGCCAGTACAATATCGGTTATGGATAAACAAGGTTGCTTTCGTGGTGGAGCCATTATGCCAGGATTAGAAATGGGCATGACTGCATTAGCGGATAATACAGCTCAATTACCAAAAGTGAAATTGGAGAAAATTCATTCAGTTATTGGATCGAATACTAATGAATGTATTTTATCGGGAGCCATTATGGGAGCCGTTGCCTATGTCGAAACGATGAGTAAAAAAATCGAAGCGGAATTAGGCGATAAATGTCTAGTTATTCTTACTGGCGGTAATAGCGAGTATATTTATTCGCATATCGAACGAAAGGTAATATATCATCCGAATTTGACTTTAGAAAGTATGATAAATATTTATCAGGAAAAAGCGGAAAATGAATAATAATAGAAAGATTGCTCTAACGGCAGTAATCAGCGCCCTTATTTTCATCTTAACTTTCACGCCATTTGGTTTTATCCAGCTCCCATTTATTAAAGCGACAATAATTCATATCCCTGTTATTGTTGGTTCGATAATTCTTGGACCAAAACGCGGAGCGTTTCTTGGTTTTCTCTTTGGCTTAGCCAGTTTGATCAACAATTCCATTAATCCAACAATCTCTTCTTTTGTTTTCACGCCTTTCTATCCCTTACCTGGAAAAAGTTCGGGAACAGCATTAGCATTGATTGTCTGCTTTATCCCACGAATATTAGTCGGAATCACTCCTTATTTTACTTATCAAGGACTGATGAAAATCCCTTATGTTCGTTTATTTGCACTGCCGATAGCTGGACTTGTTGGATCATTGACTAATACTTTGTTAGTAATGCATTTAATCTTCTTTCTTTTTAAAGATCAATATGCAGCAGTAAAAAATATCGCTACTTCGGCTGTTTATGATTTCATTCTAACTATTATTGCCACTAATGGGATTATGGAGGCTATTGCAGCTATGGTTGTTACTAGTGCCTTTTTCACTTATCAAAAACGTTTATTAGAAGATAAGAAAAATTCATCACTAGATAGTCAAATTAGTTAAGAATAGAAAAAAAGGAAAAAATCTTTGGAAAAAATTGTTATTTAGTTTATAATTAATGCAAGCCGCAAGAAGTATTAAATAGTATAAAAAGGAAAAAATAATCGTGCGGTGGAAGGAGTTTATGGTCAAATATCCAATTAAAAAACCGGGAGCTAGGAAGAATACCGCAAAAAGAGCTTCTGTTATTAAAGATGAATCAGATGGCAAGGACACTAGTGGATACTCTGGTCGAGGAATGAAGTTGGAAAGTCAAATTAATTTGACTTGTGAATTCTATTTAATTAATGATATAGCAGTTATTCATAAAAAACCGACGCCTGTCCAAGTCGTTAAATTCCGCAGTGAAAAATCGAAGTATGCGATTAGTGAAGCTTATTTCCGTCAAGCCTCGACTACCGACTATAATGGAATATATCGTGGTCGGCATATCGATTTTGAAGCAAAAGAAACGAAAACTCACGCTTCGTTTAATTTGGATAATATGCACGAGCATCAGCTCAAACATATGTTACAAGTGCAAAAACATGGGGGAATTGCCTTCATAATTGTAGGATTCTGGCGAACTTCGGAAATATTCTTAATCGATGCCAAAGTGATGGCGGAATTCTATTATGATAAGAATTGCAAATCGGTGCCGCTCAATGTTTTTAGGGAAAAAGCGCACTTAATTCCGACATCCTATACAAAACCAGTTGATTTTCTAGCGACCATAGATAAAATATACTTTGAAAATATTTAAACGAATTGTTTACTTCACAACATCGATAATCGCTGTTTTCATTGTGATAGCAACAACTTATTTTTCTTATATAATTATAAAAGCTTATAATACTCCCCTCGATCCGATGATTGAGGCTTTAATTCATCCAGAGATAACAAGAATTTATAGCGAAGAGGAAGAGGAAATAAAACTTTTGGGTATACCTGATGCGGAAGAAGCGAAATTTTCCGATTTACCCGATGTTTTTATTTATGCTTTACTAAGTGCTGAAGATAATCGTTTTTTTACCCATGATGGCGTGGATATATATCGCCTTATGGCTTCGGCTATTAAAAATATTCAGCAAATGAAGTTTGCTCAAGGTGCTTCCACCCTGACGCAACAATTAATAAAAAATAAAAAGTTAACAAATCAGAAAAGTCTTGTTCGAAAATTAACTGAAATATTCCTAGCGCAAAGATTAGAAAACCAACTATCTAAAGAAGAAATATTTATGCTTTATGTAAATCAAATAAAATTTGATGGTGTTAAGCCGGGTATTAACCACGCCTGTCAGCGCTACTTCAGTAAAAATATCAACGAAATTACTTTAGCTCAGGCGGCACTACTAGTAGCGATGGTCAAATCGCCAACTCTTTACAATCCAATTAATAAAGCCGAGAATGCTAATGATCGAAAGAATTTGATTCTAGAGATGATGTACAAGAACAATTATATAAATGAATCAGTTAAAAATAATGCACAGAGTAGTCATGTTAATGATATTTTAGATGTCAAAATTAATCAGGTAACTTATGAATATCAAAGTTATCTTGATGTTGTCTATCAAGAGGTTGAACAACTGACAGGTAGTGATCCTTATACTGTACCGATGAGGATATATACCAATATGAATAAACAGCTACAAGAAGAGATTGATTTAATTCAAAAAAATGAACATCCAGAAGTCAATTTTCGCGATGAAGAATTACAAGTTGGGGGAGTAGTAATCGATAATGACGGTAATGCGATTATTGGTGTTTTGGGTGGTAAGGATTACGAAGGTGAAAGAATTTTTAATCGCGCTAGCGATATGATTCAACAACCAGCTTCGACAATCAAACCTATCCTTTCTTATGCTTTAGCAATGGATAATCTTGGATGGAGCGATCAGCATGTTGTCGTTGATGAACCTTATTATTTTGCTAATTCTGATAAGGAAGTACGTAATGCCGATCGCATTCATATGGGCGAATTGACATTAGAACAAGCGTTAGGGTATTCGCGTAATACTGCGGCACTTTCAACACTCGATAGTGTTATGAATAAAATAGGACGTAGTGGGGTTGTTTCATACTTAGATGCAATAAACTTATTAGATGTTCCAGCAGCAGAGTTTAACACAGCATATGGTATTGGAGCGATGGTTCACGGTGTCTCACCGATAGCCTTAGCGGAAGCTTATAAGGTTTTACCAAACGGTGGAATGTATCAAAAAGCAAGTACGATTAAAAGAATAGAGATTATTGAAACTGGCCAAGTTATTACTTCTAATTATGATAGTAATCGGGTATTAAGCTCTGAGACAACCTATAAACTCTCAGAAGTTTTATCAGGAGTTATTAGCAAAAACTATTGGGGCATAGGAGCGATTTCTTTGCCGAATACGACAGTTTACGGCAAGACAGGTACTTCATCTTTTGATTCCGATTTTGCCGACGATATGGGTTATCCAAGTAATGCTTCTAAGGATATTTGGATTGCTGGATACACTGCCGATTATACCTGTACCGTTTGGGCAGGATTTGATAAATTTAAAGAAGGTAATCTTACTTATTTTAGTAGTGGTGATAGCCGCAAAAGCATTCCGAAAAATATCTTTAATACTTTAATGGAAGATTTAAAAGTTAAGAAAAGAAATTTAGATAAACCGGGCGGATTAGTGAAAAGAAGAATCATTAAAGGTTTTTATCCTTACACTATTGCCGATGAAAGTATTCCAGAAGCCTTCGCAACCTATTCCTACTTTAAAGAAAATGAAAGGTTAAATACCACACTGCCAGTGCCAGAAATTCAACAGCTCAGTGATCCGAGTGTTTTGATTTATGGTAATTTATTAGATTTAGAATTCCCAGAATTAATTAAAGATGATAAGAAAAAAGCAAATCCAAATTATCGTACGATTTTCTCTTATGAGAATATCTATGGTAATCTAGGATATGTAGTAGAAATAGTTTCACCAAGTGGAGCAGTTGAAAAAATTCGTAGTTTATCTCCGAATATAACTTACTATTTTTTAGAAAATGGAACTTATCAAATATCAGCCTATTATAGTTATTTTAATAAAGAAGAATTTAAATCCAACATATATAAAGTCAATCTAGATTCCTTTTCCTTTGAATAAGCAGTAAGTTCTAAAAGGGCATTCAGAACAGAGTGGTTTTTTAGCATGACATCGCAAGCGACCAAAGGCGATTAATTGATGATGCAATTTTCGATAATTACAAGAAAAATTATGAAGAACAAATTGTTCTATTTTCAAAGGATTATCTGAAGTGAGACCGAGACGAGAAAATATTCTTCGAATGTGGGTATCCACTGGGAATGCGGGCAAATCAAAGCATTCCATAAGAATAATGTTGGCTACTTTGCGTCCGACACCAGGAAGAGCTAATAAAGATACTTCATTACTTGGAAATTCTTTGGTAGCTACTTGTTCAGCAATGCTAAGAATATATTCTGTTTTTTTGGCTCCCATTCCTAAAGGCATTAATAAAGAATAAATCTCTTCCTTACTTGCCATTTTTAAGGTAGCGGCATCTGGATATTTATTAAATAAAACTTTAGTTACTTTATTAACAGCTATATCGGTAGTTTGTGCAGAGAGAACGGCTGCTATTAGAAGTTGAAAATTGCTCTTGTAGTGAAGAGCACAATGGGCATCTGGATAAAGATTATCCAAGGTATTAATAAAATCAGAATAATTAATCATTATTTATGGCGATTTAATAAAATCGAATCAGTATATTGAATTGTTCGCACTTTTCGGCTGACGGCTTCACACCAAGCATCAATTATTTCTTCTTTGGTAAAGTCTTTGCTCCGCCATTCGCCAAGAATTAAAACTTCAATTGAATTTAGAGGACGACCGAGTTCTTCTTCAAAGAAAGTATATACAGCATCATCAATGGAGTTATTAGATTTAGTATTAATAAATGTTAATAATTTTTCATATAGGGATTGTAAAGAGAAAACAAAATCTTTTTTATTTTCTTCTAAAGTAATATAACCCTTGCTAAGAAAATTGGCGATTCTTTTATCAACTTCTTCAATAGAAATCGATAAATATTTTTTAAGACTATCCGGAGTAATTAACTTTTCTCCCGATTCTAACAAATTATTTATGATCATTAAAACAAAAGCATCGACTTCATCGATTTCCAGTTTCTTAAAAAAAACCAGCAGAGCTGTGTTAAAATCGAAAAATGTCGAGATAGTTGTTTTTTTCATCTACTACATTATTTCATAATTATATTTTTTTGTAAAGTAGGCACAAAAAAATAGCAGAAATAAAAAAGATTTATCTTGATAAATAAAACAATTTAATTACGCTTTTTTGAATTGACGATAATTAATACTACTCGAGCAAATTGTGCTAGAGAAATTAGCATAGCGAGAACGTAAGTGAAAGCGGCAGCGCGCAAGACTTTTTTGGCTCCATTGAATTCTTCTTTTGTTTCGACAATATTAGAATCACGCAGGAAGTTTAAAGCCCGACGGGAAGCGTTAAATTCGATAGGTAAAGTGATTAATGAGAATAAAAGGATTACTCCTAATAAACCAGCACCGATATAGAGGAGAATGAAATTTTGACTGGCGAATGCTAAGAGGATACCAATGAAAATAACAATCCATGCTAGATAAGAGGAAACCATACTAAGTGGTAGAATGGCGGTCCGTAATTTAACTAAAGCCATTCCGCGGTCATATTGGACAGCGTGTCCTGCTTCATGGCAAGCTACGGCGACGGCAGAGATACTAGCACTTTGTCCAACATCAGGTGAAAGAGCGATAGTTTTCGTTCTAGGATTAAAATGATCTCCAAGATGACGACGCGTTTCAGTTATATTGATATCATAGATATTATGATCAGCTAACATTCTTTTAGCAATTTCTGCTCCCGAGCGACCACTACCAATAATAACAGTGGAGTATTTGCGGAAAGCGCCACTTACGATAAATTGTGATATGAAAGACACCAAAATTAATACAAGAATTAAAATATAAAGATAAAACTCCATTTCTTCAGTTGTTATTGCCCAATTAAACATAAATGACCTCCTATTAAAAGATACTA
Source organism: Holotrichia oblita (assembly GCA_023690525.1). Lineage (NCBI taxonomy): Eukaryota > Metazoa > Arthropoda > Insecta > Coleoptera > Scarabaeidae > Holotrichia > Holotrichia oblita. The sequence continues at coordinate 129,796 of JALQSN010000087.1, read as the reverse complement.
TTATTATAGGGCATTTTAAAACTATTAACAATTAAAAATTTATGAAAATAATATGAATTATATAAATATTGTAGAAATTACTCAATAAAATGATGGTAATTTAATTGTCTACTTGTTTTTTTATTATTGAACATAAGATTTCATCATTCTCCACTACATGTATTCTGAACTTAATAATCATTTTGTCATTATAATAAAGATAAGTGGAATTTGAGTCACTAGACCAAGTTAACTCCGATAATGGATATTCTTTTACACTTCTAAAAACATTTCGATAAATAAGAGTATTATTACGAATCTCAATCTTCCAATTTTTATATAAGCAGAGTAGATAGATGCCTAATAAGAGAGAGGAAATACAAAGAATTAGAAAGAGGAAAAAGCAGACTATCATATCATCTTCGGCATTTATATCAGTAGTGATTGGAACAATTATAGTACATACCAATGTAATAATTCCAAGAATAAATAGAAAAATTATAAAGTTTCTAACTCTAGAATCATATTTAACAATGTTAATTATGGTTTTAGGAGCATTATTTGTATTTCTCCATTCCTCATAAGTATCGACAAGATAATTATAATTATCGAGAATCATAGATATTTTGATGAATGCTTTTCCTTTGGTATTGAGGATGGCTATATATTTTTGTCGATTAAGAATAGGATAATCTATGAACTTATATTCTTTTTTTCTTCCGAACATATTGCGATGAATTACTCGATCAGACAATACTTCAAATTGATATATAAAGAAAACAGTATATAGAAACAAACTAAAAAGAGCATAAACTACTAAAATACCAATCGCTATTAGCAAGGCAGAAAGAGAATAGTTGCGAAACACAGCATAGAATCCGCAACCAATAACTATCAAACTAAAAATTACGATTGCCCAAAATAGTTGACGATAGTTTTTGGCAGAAACAATATTATGTTCTAAATTTTCTTTTTTCATATTTTTTCTCCTTAGCATGCTTTTCTAATATTACTTCTATTCATCGCTATATTTTCTGATAGCAATGATTAATAAGAAAATTTTTGATGTTCTCTTCGTCTTTATCTTCATAATAGTTAACTAATAGAGATTTAAATTTTGGAACAAGGTCGGAAGGAACAGTTATTAAACCCAGGCCATGAGCGATTAGTAGATGGTTTGCATATATAATGGCTGTGCGCTTGTTGCCATCGATAAATATTTGTCTCTTCATAACTATTAAAGCCAAATTGATAGCAATATCTAATACGCTATCTGGGCTATTTATAATTCTTGAAATTTCTTCTTTAATTTCTGACTCGATAATTAATCCCGGAGTGTAATTGGTACCACTAATTCTCACCGGCACATTTCTAACACTTCCTGCAGAATATGAAAAGCCATCCATCACATGCTTATTTATCTCGCAAAGTAGGGAAAAATTAGTAGGAGATTGAATAACGCGCTCATCACATATGAACTTCCAAGCCCGTTTTAAATTAATTATTTTTCTAACATCATCACTTGCTAAATTATTAGTCTTTCCAAACTCAAGTAATTCTTCAGTTTCAGCATATGTTGCCGATATCCCTTCAAGAACGGCTTGATCATAAATCGAAAATGGCAGATGTTTGTTAGCATAATCAATATTTCGTTTGATTTTATCGGCTAGCTCAGTATTATGATAATCATGAAGTTTGAGTTCTTTTTTTATGTTTTTCAATTGGATTTTTATATTTTCTGCTTGCTGATTATTATCTACAATTTTAGCAACTAAGTTATCTGAAAATATCCCAGCATATTTACTTTTTTTAATACCATCAATGCGACGGTGAACATAAACATGTTTAGCATTCCCGGTATTTCTAATCTCAATAGATCCGTAAAGTAAAGAATTTAGTATCTCTTTTAATTTCTTTTCCGATTCCAGCAAGTTAATAAGTTTCTCGTTCATATAATTATTATATATCTATGTGGAACAAAATACAACTTTTTAATGAATTTTTGTTCCACGTGGAATTATTTCTCTTAATAATATGAAAATAATAAAAAAAGACTATTAAGGGTTTGATTCTTAATAGTCTTCCATGAACAATTTGCAATATTATTAGCAGATTATTCTAGAGCAGCTTTGCTTGCTGTAAATTTCAGACTGGTTGATGCTGGAATTTTAACAGCGGCTCCGGTACGCGGATTTCTGCCAACACGGGCGGCAGTTCTTTTTAAGGAAAAAGTACCAAAACCACTTAACTTGACAGTGTCACCATTCTTAACAGCTTCAACAACAGCTAATAAAGCTGCATCTAAAGCATCTTCAGCATATTTTTTTGTTAATTTGCCTTTTTCAGAAATAGCGGTGACTAATTCACTTTTATTCATGTTTACCCTCCACGAATTTATTTTACCATTATTTGAAAAAAATACAATAAAAAAACTAGAAAAAGTGCGATTTTTAGCGAATATTTGTCGAAAAAAATGAAAAAAGCCGTTTTTGGCGGCTTTTCTAGTAATAATTTATTTAGAATACGATAGCAATTATGTTGCCTTTGCCTTTGTTAGCTAGGCTTTTCATAATGTTTTGTAACTTCACTTTTGTATGCTCAGGAAGCATATTCATTTTACCGTTTATTCCATCTTTAATCATATCCCCCAAATTTCTTCCGAAGATTTGACTAGCGAAGATGGCTTCTGGGTCTTTATCATAATCAGCGTTGAGGAAATTAACTAATGCCTCACTTTGATCTTTACTGCCGATAATTGGTTCAAAACAGGTTTCAACATCGACACGAATTAGATGATAAGTTGATGCCACGCCTTTGACTTTAACTCCAAAGCGATTACCTTTTTTGAAAACGATTGGACGCTCAATGCGGATATCTTTGGCACTCGGTAAGGAGAAGCCATATCCTAACTCTTTGGCTTGAACGTGGGCGGAGGAGAGAGAGCTGTAATTGTTTTTGATTTTAGAGTATTCTTGAAGAACAGCTAGTAAGTCACTCTTATCACTTAAATCAAAGCCGAGAATTTCTTTCATAATATCTTCATAAAGATTTTCTGGTACTTCTAGATTAACTGATACAACACCAGTAGAAGTATTGACTTCGGTGATGCTGGAACTGGTAATGAACTTATTGATTTTCAATACTTCATTAATCTTTTCTACATCTTTAACTTTTCCCGCTTCTTTCATCGAAACATGAATGGAATCGCGAATGGATTTTTTTAGCCAATGATCTTCGTCAAGAACGGCGACCCATTTTGCTAGACCGATATCGATTCTTGTTACTGGGAATTCATAAAGTGCGCCTTTAAGAACGGTTAGCACATCATCGGTGGACATCCGTTCTGCCGATAAAGCGATAACAGGAACTTTATATTTACCAGTTAAATAATTCACGGTATTCCGTGCTTGCTCAGAAGCAGGATCAACGCAATTGACGACAACCACAAAAGGTTTTCCTAACTTCAATAATTCATCAATAATTTCTTGTTCTGGCTTGATATAGGCGGCGCGTTCAATATCAACGATACTTCCATCAGTAGTGACAACTATCCCTAAAGTGGAATGATCGGAAATGACTTTTTGAGTCCCCAGCTTAGCGGCATCATTAAATGGAATAGGGTCTTCAAACCATGGTGTTTTAACCATGCGAACCTTATCTTCTTCCATATGCCCTTTCGCTTCTGGGAAAACATAGCCGACACAGTCGACTAAACGAACTTTAATAGCCAGTTCATCTTGGATTAAAATATTAACAGCCGTATTAGGGACGAATTTTGGTTCAGTTGTCATTATTGTTCGTCCCTGTCCAGATTGTGGCAATTCATCAATTGCTCTTTTTCTCTCATGCTCATCAGCTATTTCTGGAATTACTGAGAGCTCCATGAAGCGTTTAATGAATGTTGACTTTCCGACTCTGACAGGTCCGACGACTCCGACATAGACATCACCATTGGTGCGCGCTCCAATTTCTTTTAGAATTTCCTTGGTGTTCACTTAGAAACCTCCCTATACACAACTAAATGTATGACGAATAAAAAAAAATTAGACCAAAATGGACTAACTTTTTTCTTTATCAATATTTTTAACGAAATTTTTCGTTTTTGACAGCATTTAGTATTTTATCTTCTTGCGCCTTATCTATTTTTCTGCCAGAAATCTTACTGATGTTTTGTATTAATTCTCGAAGTACGTTATCATCTTTAAGGTTTTCATTTTGGATACTTTGCGCTAAGCGTAAAATTTGTTCTTTGGAAACATTAGTTTTCCGTTCAACATCCTCAAAATATTTATCATCGTAATTCATTTCTACCACCTCTAACGTAATATATGAGATAAAACAATAAAGGTTACAAATAGGCGAAAAACCTAGAACTCAGGCTTAAGTTCTCGGCGCATTAATGATGCGACGACTTCCTTTGGGTTAGCGCGTGCGAAAAGGACTTGATAAACAGCTTCGATTATCGGTAATTCTAATTGTCCTTTATTGTTATATATAACTTTAGTAGTATTAACACCTTCTACAGTATAAGGATAATTATCCAAAAGAGTGGCAGAATTATGACGTCCTATTTCATATCCTAACTTATAGTTACGGGAGTCCTTGGTAGAACAAGTCAAGGTTAAATCGCCAATCCCGCATAGTCCTAAGAATGTTTGGGTTTGACAATTATACTTGAGTCCATAAGTAACAATATCTTTTAATCCGCGAGTAATAAGTGCGGCTTTAGTATTGTTTTGATATCCTAATCCTTCGACAATACCAGCGGCTATTGCGACAACGTTTTTAATTGCTGAGCAAATTTCTGCGCCGATTAAATCGGTAGAAGTATAAACTCGGAAGTAATCATTAGCAAAATATTCTTGAACGACTTTGGCATCATCCATCGAATCAGCGATAGCATTGACGGCCGTTAATTGCTTGCCAACTACTTCAGCAGCAAAACCTGGTCCCATAATGCTAGCAACTTTAACATTAGCGGTAGCAAATACCTCTTTTAAAGCGATGGACATAATTTTGTTGGTTGTTGGATCAAATCCTTTGGCAGCGTTAGTTATAATTACACCAGGACGATGACTTTGCTTAATAATATTCTTAGCGACACTGATAGTGGCTGAGGTTGGCACGGCAAGAACAATCATTTTATAATCCATTAAATCAGGCATGCTACTTATAGCAACTAATCGTTTATTTAATTTCGCAGAAAAAAATGTGGAATTAGTATGAAGCTGATTAATTTCTTGACAGCGCTCTTGTTCAATGGCTAGCAAATGCACATCATTCTTTTCGGCAAGCACGTTGGCCAAAGCGGTGCCCCAAGCTCCGCCACCTATTACTAATAGTTCTGTTTTTTTCATAGTAACCTCCTAAGTTTTTCTCCGGATTTTAAATCGCAGAGGTGTTCCGACAAAGTTATATGCTTCCCGAATTCGATTTTCTAAAAAACGTTGATAGGAGAAATGCATATAGTCGGGATTATTCACAAAGATTGTAAATTCTGGTGGAGCAGTATTTTGTTGAATGCTGTAATAGATTTTTAGATTACCGCCATTATAAGTTGGTGGCGGATTTATCATTTGAGCGTCGAGGATAACTTCATTTAAAGTAGTAGTAGTTACTTTTGTTTGACGACTTTCACCGACGACATCGACGATAGAGAATAAATCATTGAGTCCAGATTTATGCAAAGCGGAAATATAGACGATTGGAATATAGGCAAGGAAAGGTAAAGAACTATGCAAAAAGCGAGAAAATTCCTCTTTACTAGTTTGTTTCTTACCGAGATCCCATTTATTTACTACAAATATAGCACCTTTTCCACCTTCAATAGCGTGATTGAGAATGTGTTTATCTTCTTCTAAAAATCCCTCAGAAGCATCAATAACTAATAGACAAATATCTGAGCGATCGATGGCATCTAAGGAACGGAAAGCAGAATAGCGGTCTACTGATTCTAGAAATTTTCCCCGACGGTGGAGACCAGCAGTATCGATGAGTAAATATTTTTTGTCATCAAGAGTTATTAAAGTATCAATAGCATCTCTAGTTGTGCCAGGAATATCGGAAACAATAACGCGTTCATTATTAGTAATGGCATTGAGAAGAGAAGACTTGCCGACATTTGGTCGACCAATAATCGCTATCGAGAAATCTTTTTCCAATAGCTCGGTGTTTGTGGTAGGTAAGCTGGTGACGACTTTATCAAGTAAGTCGCCAGTACCGATACCATGTGCAGAGGAGATAAAAAAATAATCAGCAAAACCGAGTTGTTGAAACTCATAATTATCATTAACAACTTCTATAGAATCACTTTTATTAATGGCGAGTATGACTTTCTTCTGTGAACGATGAAGGAGCTTGGCGATATATTGATCATCTTCAAGCAAACCAACTTGAGCATCTACTAGAAAAATAATGACATCAGCTTCGTTGATAGCAATATCAGCTTGAATGCGAATTTTTTCTTGAAAAAAATCATGCGATCTTGCTAATCCGCCAGTATCTATTAGTCGAAATTCACGATCTAGCCATTTAACTTGACCATATATCCGATCTCTTGTAACACCTGGCTCATCAAAAACAATGGAAATTCTTTCGCCGACTAAACGATTGAATAGAGTTGATTTGCCAACGTTAGGTCGCCCGATAATGGCGACAATACCATTAAACATTACGTTTCCTCTTAGCGAATTCGACAATTTTATTAGCTGCTTCTTCGGCTGTTATATCCGAAGTATCAAGAATAATAGAATCAGTTACTGGCTTTAAAGGGGAGTGATCGCGACTGGAATCGCGTTCATCGCGCTCAACAATATCCTGAACTAAGGCATCAAAATCACAAGCAATGCCTTTATCAGTTAATTCTTTATATCTTCTTTTGGCACGGGATTCTGGAGAAGCGATTTGAAATATTTTAATTTCAGCATCTGGTACGACATGACTACCGATATCGCGGCCTTCCATTACGACCCCTTTTTCTTTTGCCATTTCTCGTTGTTTGGCCACCAGAAACTCGCGAACTGGTTTATGGACAGAGACAACTGAGACAAGACGAGAAATCAGCGGGGTACGAATTTCCGCCGAAACATCTTGATCGTTGAGAAATACTCGTTTATCTTTCAATAACTTAATATTGATATTTCCTAAAACAGAACTAACATCTTCTTCCTTAGCGCAATCTAGTCCTTTGCTATGAACAAAATAAGCGATGCAACGATACATTGCTCCAGTATCGACATAGCGATATCCTAATTTCTCTGCTACTAGTTTAGCAACAGTACTTTTACCGGCCGCAACAGGGCCATCAATTGCAATAATTATATCCATTCATACCTCCATATGCATAAACTGATAAATAAAATACTTAATATAATAAAAACTAATACTAGAGTAATAAAAGCCTTTCTTTCGGCGTATTTATAGGTGTTAGTTTTTCTTTCTTTTTTGATTACTATTACTGGAGAAGCGAGAGCGTCATATTCACGCGACTGTCCATGTACTTGCCAACTGACATTGTCTACTTCAGCAAGAAGTTCCTTCATAGTAGCAAAGTGGATATCTTTTTGTTCTTCAAAATTGATTGCCATTAAATCTTCTTGTTGAAGTTTTTGTAATTGCAAGTCATTAAAGAAATCAGAATCGATGGCTTTTAAAGCCTCAAGAAGGTTTTCTTCGCTGGAAGAATTTTCGCGATTTTGAGCAATTTTTTCGCGGTCTTTTTTAAAGAATTCTAATCTATTGATAGTGATCGCCCTAGTAAATTATAGCATGGTTACATTAAGATATAAAGTATTAAATAGCAAATCACATATTTACAAAAATGAATAACTAATTCAATTAATTGAGTGGTAATGAATTAGCGAGTAAAGAATCCAGCCACCGCTCTTCTTTTGATTGAGCTAAATTCGTGGATTTTTGCGTGAATGATTTGATACCCAAAACATGCTTGCTACTTATAAAGACACTGGCATATGCAAGTGTATCAAATTGTTTAAAACGTCCAATGGTAATACCATAATTTAAATATTTCACCAAAACTTTTTCTATACTTTTATTCATTAAATCCAAAAAAATAATTTTTGCTCTTTCGTCTGTAAATAAATGACTATAAACTATTTTGGTTATTAATACCATTCTTTTGCGCTTAATAATATCAGGAAAATTAAAATTAATATTTAAGGAAGCGATAATTTCGTCTGGCGTACCATTTTTAATAGTATTCTTTATTAAATCATCAGAAAAAGCTTCATCAAAGAAATGATTTTCATAATAGTCATATATAGATGATAAGAGTTCATCTTTACTTTTAAAGTGATTATATATTGAAGCGGCTTTGATATTCGCTTTTTCCGCTATTTCTCGCATGTTGGCGTTTTGGAAACCAAAATTAGCAATTAATTCTATAGCAATATCAAAAATTATTTCCTTTGTATTCTTCATTTTACCTCATTGAGCAATTTAAGTTTACCATAATTTATTAGCGGAGTAAACAAATAATTTTTCCATTATTTGGTAAATCAATCAAAGTTATTGACAAGCAGTTGGGTGCAATATATAATATGCCTAACTAACGACAGTTAGTAAAAGGCGGATAGATATTTGCGATAGAAGAAGTCGACATATAAACTGATAATTTCTCTCCTCAGTTTAGTAAAGTAAACAATACCTCTTCAAGCAAAGAATTAGCAGTATTAAGTATGATTAAAATGATATTTAACTATAAGCAAAGAATCTATCTGTTTCTTTAAATTAATAGTCTTCTAGCAGAAAAATGTAAGAAGGCTTTTTTTATAAAAAAAATAATAAAAGAGTTGAAAAAAAATGTTTAATAGAGTATATTTAAATAAGTAAATGAGAGGAAAATAAAATGGCTAAAAAAGTTTTTGTAAAAAAAGATGTTTGTATAGGTTGTGGTCTGTGTTCGCAAATTTCTCCATCTGTTTTCGAAATGGATGATGATGGCTTGGCGAAAGCAATAAACGAAGTTACCGATCATGATAGTGAAGCTGCTGATGGCGCTGAACAATGTCCTGTATTTGCTATTGAAATTGAATAAGTAAATTAATTCTTAAAAAAAGAGGTTATTGCCAAATAAAAAAGCAATTACCTCTTTTTTTCTTTCATCTCCATCTTCCACTTCTTCCTCCGTTGATATTACTATACCATTCTCCCTGAAGTTCAATATCTGCAGGAATTTGTGCGTTGGAACCGAAATTCGGGCGATAGATAATATATGATTCTCGATCATTTGATTGCCAATAGGAATCGCGAGCATAGTCTATAACCATGGCGCCACCATCATTGGCTCCCATTCCTCCGTGAGTTTGGAAGAAGAGTGGTGTAGTTGCATTGGTGGTATTGTCCTGGTAAACAGTTGTTCCTTCAATCTTAGAAATAGCTCCTGCATTGGAGAGAGTTAAAAGATTATTGTCGAGAAAAGTATTATTATAATAGATGTAATGACGACTGTCATTCATAAATTGATCCATGATGACTTTGTTGTTGTCGGAGAGGCGATAGAAGTTGAGACCGTTAGTAGCATAATTGGCAAAGACTGCCCCGGTTGTATTAGTGTAATAAGCATCCTGTCCCCAGTAATAGTTGGTTGGTCGCGAAGCGGACGGAGTCAGGTAGGAAATGCGATTTCCGCTGTCGGCGGTTGAAGAAGAGTTGGCGTACCAGTGTGCCCAAGAAGAGTAACGGCCAGCGCCGGAGATGTTGGAGAAAGATTTTTGTGGATCAACATTGCCTGCTCTGGTAGTGGCAACCGAGGCGAAACGGGAATCGCTTGGATTATGATTTCTAAAGTCATTTGACACCCCGGTGATGTTGTTGTTCGCGGTATTGTTTGAGTTTTGGAGTAGGGCCTGAGAGGGTGAGATTTGATGAAATGGATCGCGATGCGCCACCTGCCCCCCCCCAGCAAAAAAATAACAAGTAAAAACACAATTATTTAAATAAGGTTGTCTTTAAAAATAATGGTTGATTTTATTCGACTTTGTCTCATTTACTAAGCTTCTTAATACTATTTCTTTTTTAAGTTTCTAAATTGATTTGAAATATAAAGAATTAATTATTTTTATTATAAGGATTATAAAGCGGAGAACCACAATACTGACATTTGGAATGTGTAGAAGACATAAAGCCGTTTGCTCCACAAGATTCACATTTCACATATTTTGATTGAAACTGTGTTGGGGTAGGAATTGTATCAATGGTAGGAGAAGTTTTTACTACTTTTTCTAGTTTCTTTGTTCGATAATTTAAAAAGTAATTACTCAGATAACCATTACTGATCAATTTATTAATTATTCTATTAGCTTCTAGTTCACTAGCACTAATGCGCCGCTGTATTACTATTACATCATATATATTTTGATTGTTAACTAAATCTAGAACAATTGTTTCGCGACGTGAAAGAGAGGGTTGGTAGGATTCATTATCTTGAATTCTATTTCGTTTTTTAGCAGATTTTACTATTGTATAAATAACAAAACCAATAAATATATAAGAGAAAAGAGAATAAATAAGTTCCATAAATTTCCTTTCTATACTATTGTAGCACGAAATATTTCAAAGAATATGTAAAAATTCTGGAAAATTTTATTTATATATTTCGCTCAAGGCATTGCCGCTTCTAATAGCTTCAATTATTTTGGCAATTAAATCACTAATAGAGACTACGTCAATTTTTTTGCTTTCCCTTACTAATGGTATAGAATCGGTGATTATTAATTTTTCTACCCCGGATTTTTCAATTTTTTCAATAGCATCACCCGAGAAAAGACCGTGAGTGATAACGGCATAAACCTTTTTCGCTCCAGCGTGTAATAATGCATTAGCTGATTCGGTTAAAGTACCAGCAGTATCGACAATATCATCAACTAAAATGCAAGTTCTACCGGAAATATCGCCAACAATGTTGACCACCTCCGCTACATTACTTTTATGACGTCTTTTATCGATTATAGCAATTGGCTTTTCTAAAATTGATGCTAGCGCTTGAACGCGAGCGACACCGCCATGATCTGGCGAGACAATTGTGGCATCTTCAAGATTTAAGTTTTTTTCTAGATAATTAGCAAAAAGCGGAATGGCAGTAGCATTATCAACAGGGATAGAAAAGAAGCCTTGAAGTTGTGGAGTATGTAAATCTAGCATAACGACGCGATCGGCTCCAGCGGCTTGAATAATATCAGCTACTAAGCGAGCGGTAATCGGTTCGCGAGGACGCGATTTTCTATCTTGACGAGAATAGCCAAAATATGGAGCAATAACAGTAATCTCTCTAGCGGATGCTCGTTTTAAGGCATCGATAAATATTAATGTTTCCATCAACCGATCAGTTACTGGTGGACAAGTAGAATTAAGAATAAAAACATGTTTATTACGAACTGAATTTACAGGACATGCAAAGATCTCACCATCAGCAAATCTTCGGACCTCGGCCTCTCCTAATTTGATAGGAATTCTATTGCAGATTTCTTTTGCCATAACAGCATTGGCAGAGAAGTGAAATAAAATAGCATCATCCTGTTTTTTCATATTAAGTCTCCTTTTTTCGATAATTCTTTTTATTAGTTTGTCGAGCTCTAGCAATTGCTAAATCATTTGGTCCGACATCTTCAGTAATAGTTGAACCGGCAGCAATAAGTGCATTTTCTCCAATTGTGATAGGAGCAATTAAATTGACGTTTGATCCAATAAAAGCATTATCTTTAATAATTGTCGGGTGTTTTTTCTTTCCGTCATAATTGGCAGTGATAACGCCACAGCCTATATTGACATGATTTGCAATAATAGCATCGCCTAAGTAGCTTAAATGCTTGGCCTTGCTTTCTTTTCCTAGAATGCTTTTCTTGATTTCTACAAAATTTCCGATCTGGCAATTACTATCAAGCTGGGCATTATTGCGAATATGAGCGAAAGGACCAATTATATTGTTTTCACCAATTACAGAATCGCTAATAATTGAGTGGTTAACATGACTCCCCTTTTTAATTATTGAGCAATTGATTTGACAATTAGGTCCAATAACGACATCTTCTTCAATTACTGATTCACCAATAATTTTTGAAGATGCACATATTGTTGCACCCACACTTATTTTAGCATATTGACTGATAAAAATGGAATAAAAACTTTCTAAATTAACGCCAGATGAGGCTAGGGAGTAATTATGCTGATAATTAATCTTATCGCTGACATTGACTAAATCAAGATAGTTATTCACCCCTAATATTTCATCGCTATTTTCGATTGGAAAAGTTGTTACTTTGTTCTCATTAGATATTAATTTAATTAAATCTGTTAAGTAAAATTCTTTCTGAGCATTATTAGAATTAAGTAAAGAAATATAGCGCAATAAAACTTCATTTTTAAATAGATAAATGCCACCATTGACCTCTTTAATTTGTTTCACTTCATCACTGGCATCTTTTTCTTCGATAATGGCAATATTGTGATCTTCAATAACTCTTCCATAGCCGGTAGGATTATCTAGGTGAGCAGTAATAAAGCTACAGACAGAATTAGTATTAAGAAAATGTTTGATAAATTTGTTTATTGTAGCACTACTAATCAAAGGGGTATCGCCACAAATTATCAATGAACTATCGGAAATATCTAAATAGTTAGTAGTGACCATGACGGCGCCACCAGTCCCATTTTGTATTGGTTGAGTAGCATAAATATAATCAGTACCTAAATGATCAATGATTATCTGACGCTGATGACCAACAACGATGATTTTTTTACTGAATGAATAACCGCAATCGTGACAGTTATCGAGAACATAATTGATAATCGGTTTATCAAGAATCGGAATGAGCATTTTCGAAAAATTAGGTTTATGGTTTTGAAAGCGACTACCTTTACCGGCAGCTAATACAATAAGATTAAATTGCATAAAAAAACACCTCTATAAATTATATTGTTATAAAGGTGTTCTATGATAATTACTCAGCTATTTCTACGTTTTTTGTTTTGGCAAAAGAAATAGTAACAAAATATAAGAACATTGGAATTATTAGTAAGCAATAGAAGACAATATTGCGAATAATTTCTCCTGTAGTTAGTTCTACTAAGTAGGCATTAGTTAAACCGAGAAGACCATAATGATATTTAGCACCCCAGTAAGAGAAATTAGTGAAGTTACTATAATTATTAGCGAAGACCATTGTAATAAAAACAAATGAGAGAACAAAAGTTACTATGTATAAAACAAAATGTGTAATTTTTTGTTTGCTCTTTGGTGAAATAATAAAGCGGATAAGATGATCAACGAGGAGAAGAACCATATAGAGGCAGAAGAATACAAAAGTTGTTATTAATACTCCGCTTGTTGGAAGTAAAACGGCAAAGATAGAAAGTGAGAAGATGATTCCTGCAAATGTTGGCAATATTGAAAACTTGAGAAGTGTTAGAATTTTGTTTCGATATTGAGATGATAGTGAATAAAAGAGCGAGCCAACAATTAATGAATCAATGGCGAGTGCAAAGAGAACAAAAAGGCCAATATTATTGATAATATCCAAGACATTTTTCACTCCGGCATTAATACTCAGTAAATCTTCATATGAATCACCAAGTTTAACAAAAGAATAAGCGAATATAGAATCAAGTACACGTAATCCAATCATTATTGCTAAAAGACAGATGCCGACTAATGAGAAAATAAATCCCATTTTTCGGAAATGACCCGGTGAAGCGATTACTTTATCTCCACCAATTATTTCATAGGGTTTGGCTTCTCTTTTTGGTCGCATAATTGGCATATCAATGGCAGCTTTAACTGGTTTAACAGCTGGCAAGTCGGCATTGATAAAGAAACCACAGTGCAGGCAAACATCTTGATCTGGTTTAAATGGCTCATGACATTGAGGACATTTGTTTTTAAGATTATTCATCGATGTGCCACAAAAAATACAATAATCAGCTGTCGTGGCTACATCTCCTTGACACTGCGGGCAACGAATATAATGTTTTTTACGTTTTGTTAGCGGAAAAGTAACCTTACCGCATTTTAAGCATAAATCAGCTCCGTCGACAATTTTATCGCCACAATGTTGACAAAAACTTTTGCCGTTACCAAGGTGATAACCGCATGCTAGACAAAAAGAATTTTCTTTTGTCTCCTTACCACAATTTTTACAATACATTTCAATCTCCTTATAGATTAATATTATTCAAATTATAGCATGATAGGATTAAAATCTGCAATAGCAATATGATTAGGATATTAAGAATATAAGGTAATAAGAAATTAATAAACATTATCATATAAAGCTTGACATTAGTAGGTGTTGCCGTTATAATACTGAATGACTCATGGGAGACTTTTTTTAAGTCGCATACCATGCACGGATCAAATAAGGAGGTATCACGTGTCAAAGAAAGTAGCAAAAATAGTAAAGTTGCAACTACCTGCTGGGCAAGCAAAACCAGGAGCGGGCTTGGCGTCCGCCGGTATTAATATGCCAAAGTTTTGTACAGAATTTAATGACAAAACTAAAGGTCGCAACGGCGATATAATCCCAGTGATTATTACCGCTTTCGAAGACAAATCATTTGAATTTGTCATCAAAACTTCTCCAACTTCAGTGCTTTTAAGAAAAGCGGCTGGTGTTGAAAAAGGATCAGGTAGCGCCAAGAAAACAAAGGTCGGCGAAATTAGTAAAGTTCAATTGCGAGAAATTGCTGAATACAAAATGCCAGATTTAAATGCTAATGGTATTGAAGAAGCAATGAAAATCGTGGAAGGTACTGCCAGAAACATGGGCATTACCATTAAAGGAGAATAGCAATGGTACGAGGAAAGAAATATCTAGCGGCTAGAGAATTAGTCGAAAAAGGTAAAGTTTATTCACTCGACGAAGCTTGCCAACTAGTAAAGAAAACTTCATCATCGAAGTTCAATGCCACAGTCGAAATCGCATTTAATCTAAATATTAATCCAACTCAAGCTGAACAACAATTAAGAGGAACTGTTTCCTTACCAAATGGTACTGGTAAAACCAAAAAAATACTTGTAATTACCAACACTAAGCACGACGAAGCAGTACAAGCTGGTGCTGACTTTGTTGGATTCAAGGATATGATTGAAAAAATCCAAGTTAAAAATTGGTTTGAATTTGATGTCATTATCGCAACACCAGACGCCATGGTGGAATTATCCAAGATTGGAAAAATTCTCGGACCAAAGAAATTGATGCCAAATCCAAAAAATGGAACTGTCACAATGGATGTTGCTAAAGCAGTTGGCGAATTAAAAGGTGGTAAAGTAGTTGATTATCGCAATGATAAACAAGGAAATCTCCATATAATTGTCGGTCAAGTCTCTTTTGCAGAAGATCAATTAGCCGCAAATATCAAAGCAGTTATTGATAATGTTGTAAGAATTAGACCATCAACTGTCAAGGGCAATTATATTAAGAGTATTCATATTTGCTCGACAATGGGCCCATCTATCCGTATCAGTGCTGAAAATTAGTTGACAAATTATTAGTAGTTTGATAAAATAATTCCTGCTTACCGAAGAAAGTAACTGCCGTAAGGCTTAATTTGTTACCGAGGAAACATATAAAGCGTTTCTTTGCCTACGGTAGCGTAGGCTTATTTTATGGAAAAGAAAGTGAGGTGTTGGTGTGAACACGAAAATATTAGAAGATAAGAAGAAAATAATCGACGAGATTAGCCAACTTGTCTCTTCCTCTAGTTCGACAATTATTGCCGAATATCGTGGAATGTTAGTCAAGGATATTGAAATACTTCGACGTGAATTAGCGAAGGAAAATGCTCATTTATATGTCTTTAAAAACACTTTATTTAAGAAAGCGATAGCGGGCTTAAATATAAGTCTTAAAGAAGACCTAGAAGGGCCAAATGCCTTCATCTTCTCAAAAGAAGATTTAGTTGCAGGACCAAAAGTTCTAGAACAATTCACCAAGAAGAATGAGAAGTTAGTGATCAAGAGGGGAATAGTTGATAAGAAAGAAGTCAGTAAAGAAGACGTTCTCAAGTTAGCTAAACTACCAAACAAAAATGGATTACTATCGATGTTTGTCGGATGTCTCAACGAGCCAATGCGTAAATTGGCTTCAACATTACAAGCCATTGTAGATAAGGCAGCCTAAGCTGCACAAGGAGGAAAAGAATATGGCCAAGATTACCAAAGATGAAATTGTTGCCGCGTTAGCGGAAATGACTTTACTAGAAGTTAGTGAATTAGTAAAAGCAGTCGAAGAAAAGTTCGGTGTTAGCGCCGCTGCTCCAGTAGCTGTCGCTGCTGCTCCAGCTGAAGCCGCTGCTGCCGCCGCTCCAACCGAAGTCAATGTGACTTTAAAGAGTTTCGGAGCTAATAAAGTTGCTGTCATTAAAGCTGTCCAAGGAATTACCGGACTCGGCTTAATGGATGCTAAGAAATTAGTTGATGGCGCTCCATGTTTAGTTAAAGAAAAAGTTTCTGCAGCTGAAGCTGAAGAAATGAAAGCTAAGCTTGTTGAAGCGGGCGCTGAAGTTGAAGTTAAATAGTTTGTAGTAATTTTTACACCTGCTTTTTTACGGGGCAGGTTTTTGTCTTTTTTAAAGTATTCGATTTTTGACCTTAAAAAGGAGGGTGCTGATGCAAAATCACTATTTTATCAGTAGTAATAATCCTAGTGCCCCGTTTTTAGTCGAATGCCCATTTTTAGGTGAAAATTATACTCTTTATTCCGCTTCTGGTGTTTTTAGTGCTAAAAACGCCGATTATGGCAGTCTGCTTTTAGCAAAGACTGCTTTAAAATTTATCGAGGGGAAGACTATGCGCTTATTAGATTTAGGGTGTGGTAATGGCCTTGTGGCCGTGTTACTGGCTCTTTCCTCTACTTGCCACGGTGATTTAGTCGATATTAATCAAGATGCGGTTAATTTAGCGAAAATGAATATTGAAAAATATCAATTGAAAAAGCGTTTAAATGCTTTTTATTCTGATGGATATACGGATGTCAAGGATAAGTATGATTTAATTCTATTTAATCCTCCAATCCGGGCTGGCAAAAAAGTTTATTATCCATTATTTAATAAAAGCCAAGAGTATTTAAATGAGGATGGAATATTACTTGTAGTAATAAGAAAGAAACTGGGGGCAGAAAGCGCTCTACAGGAACTAAAAAAAGACTATTTAACCAAGGTAGTAGCTAAAGAGCGAGGCTATCAAGTAATTATGTGTCAAAAGCAGTAATTTATTATTAAAAATAAGGAGAAATATTATGGCGACAAAGATTAACAGAATTGACTATTCAAAAGTAAGTGGAAAATATCCATTACCAAATTTGATTGAAGTGCAATTGCAATCTTTTAAATGGTTTCGAGAAACAGGTGTTCGGGAAGTATTTAAAGATGTTTTCCCAATCGAATCCAATAATGGCAATTTGTTATTAGAATTTATTGATTGTAATTTTGAAGATGGCAAAAGAACTGCTAGAGAAGCAAAAGACCGAGATTCGACTTATGCTTCATCATTAAAAGTGAAATTACGCTTGACTAATCGCCAAACTGGTTTATCAGTTGAAAGCGAAGTCTTTATGGGTGACTTTCCTAGAATGACAACTAGTGGTACCTTTATTATAAACGGTGCCGAAAGAGTAATAGTTTCACAATTAGTTCGTTCGCCAGGCGCTTATTTTCGGAAAGAATTAGATAAGAATGGAAAGTTTTCCTACCATGGCGATATTATTCCTTCCCGCGGTACTTGGCTAGAATATGAAAGCGATAGTAAAGATATAATCGGTGTCAGAATCGATCGGACAAGAAAGTTGAATGCTACTATCCTATTCAAAGCGTTAGGTATTATTGGTGATGAAAATATTTTATCCTTATTTGGTCCACATCCTTTACTTGTTTCTACTTTGAAAAAAGATGAAGCAATTAAATCCAGTCGTGATGCCATGATTGAAATTTTTAATAAAATAAGAGTTGGAGAAATTCCTACAGAAGAAGGTTCGAAAACTTTACTTATTCAAAAGTTCTTTGATTCAAAGCGTTATGACTTAGCAAGTGCTGGACGGTTTAAAGTTAATAAGAAGCTCTCGCTTTATTCCCGTTTATTAAATCGGACATTAGCTGAAGACTTATTTGATTTAAAAGGTAATCTGCTCTTTAAAAAAGGGACAGTTATCGATAATGAAAAGATGGAAATTATTGAAGAATTAAAAGTCTTCGATATTACTAAAAATATTATTTCTGATGCAAAAGAAATTAAGATATATTCTAAAGATACCAAAGTGAATAAAGTCTATGATTTCAATTTCTTTGAAGATGAAGTTGATTCCTTGATCAACCATGTCTTAAGTGAAAATATCATGGATAAAGATGGTAATGTAGTTTTTGCTCAAGGTATTGATATAGATACTGGAGTAATTGAAGCATTAAAGAATATTCCAATTGGTGACATTGAAAATACTACTTTCAAGGTTCGTGCTAAACCACAAGATATTACTAAAAATAAAATTATTATTCTTAATGCCTATAATTCTGATGATTATAAAAATCTTTTAGGAATGACAGTGGCTGAAGATTTATTTAGTAAACATGGAGAATTATTAGTTGAAGCAAAAACAACTATTGATGAAAAGGCTATTAAGAAATTGAAAAAAGCTGATTTCTTAATTAACTTCAATATTCCACATCGTTTGAGAATCGATGCTAATCTAGAATTAGATAATCACACTTATGTCCAAAGAATTAAAGTGTACAATAGCAATGAAGTATTAGATGAAGAAAAAACTTCTTATTTGATCGCTCCGGAATGTGAGAAAGATGTTAAGTATGTCACTATTGCGGATATGGTTGGAACTTTCTCCTACTTTTTGAATATTCTCGATGGTTTCGGCAACTTCGACGATATCGATAATCTCGGTAACCGCAGAATTCGCTCAGTTGGTGAATTAATACAAAACCAATTCCGTGTTGGTTTAGCTCGTGTTGAAAGAACAATAAGAGAAAAAATGTCATTAGCCGACGCCAATGTTACAGCCAAAGAATTGATTAATATACGGCCATTAATGGCATCGATTAAAGAATTCTTCTCAAGTTCGCAATTATCACAATTTATGGATCAAACCAATCCATTAGCGGAATTAACGAATAAAAGAAGACTTTCTGCCTTAGGTCCTGGTGGTTTATCCAGAGATCGTGCTGGCTTCGATGTTCGCGACGTTCACTATACTCACTATGGTCGAATTTGTCCGATTGAAACACCAGAAGGACCAAACATTGGTCTTATCAATAATTTAGCGACCTACGCTAAAATTAATGAATATGGTTTTATCGAAACACCATATCGGAAAGTCGATAAGAAAAACTTTATCGTTACCAGCCAAGTAGATTATTTATCAGCAGACCGGGAATCAGAATATGTCATTGCTCAAGCTAATATTCGTCTCGATGATCAAAATCATATTTTAGATGATCATATCGTTGCTCGTTTTCATGGTGAAAACGTACTAGCAAAACGCGAAAACGTCGATTATGTTGACGTTAGTCCAAAACAAATTGTATCAGTCGCTACAGCGTGCATCCCGTTCCTAGAAAACGACGACTCCAACCGGGCCTTGATGGGAGCGAATATGCAACGTCAAGCGGTACCGCTTCTCCGTCCACATGCCCCAATAGTTGGAACTGGTATGGAATATATTGCCGCTCGCGATTCTGGAGCAGCAGTAGTCGCTGAAGAAGATGGAATTGTCGAATTTATTGATGCTAAAGTTATTACTCTTAATAGCGCTGGTGTTCGCCACAATTATCCTTTATTAAAGTTTGCTAGATCCAACCATGGAACTTGCATTAGCCAAGTACCATTAGTAAAAATTGGTGAAAAGATTAAGCAGGGAGAAATTATTGCCGATGGACCAGCGATGGAAAAAGGCGATTTAGCCTTAGGACAAAACGTGGTCGTCGCATTTATGACTTGGAATGGTTATAACTATGAAGATGCTGTTATAATGTCTGAGAGATTAGTTAAGGAAGATGTATATACTTCTTTACATATAGAAGAATATGATTGCGAATGCCGTGAAACTAAATTAGGTTCAGAAGAGATTACTAAAGACATACCAAACTTGCCAGATGAAGCAAAGGCACATTTAGATGCTCGTGGAATTGTTATTCCTGGAACCGAAGTTCGGGAAAGCGATATATTAGTCGGTAAGTTGACGCCAAAAGGCTTAAGCGAACCAACACCAGAAGAAAAATTATTGATGTCCATCTTTGGTGAAAAATCCAAAGAAGGTAAAGATAATTCCTTGCGCGTCCCACATGGTGGAGCAGGAACTGTTTTAGGTGTTAAAATCTTTAGACGAGAAGAAGATGATCTCCAACCAGGAGTTAATGAAATTGTTCGCGTCTTCATCGTACAAAAAAGAAAAATCTCCGAAGGGGATAAAATGGCAGGACGTCACGGTAATAAAGGGGTTATTTCCAAAATTTTACCAATTGAAGATATGCCATACTTAGCTGATGGTACGCCAGTCGATATTATGTTAAATCCTCTTGGGGTTCCATCGAGAATGAATATCGGTCAAATCCTTGAAATTCACTTAGGGATGGCAGCACAAAAATTAGGACTCCATATCGCTACACCAGTTTTTGATGGTGTTAGTAATCAAGAGCTTTTTGATTTAATGGAAAAAGCGGGATTAGATAAAGATGGAAAAACTCATTTATATGATGGAAGAACTGGGGAAATATTTGAAGAAAAAATCTCGCTAGGCGTCATGTACATGATAAAACTGGCGCACATGGTCGATGACAAATTACATGCTAGAGCAACAGGACCATATTCCTTAGTAACACAACAACCATTAGGCGGTAAAGCCCAAAATGGTGGACAAAGATTTGGGGAAATGGAAGTGTGGGCGCTTGAAGCATATGGTGCGGCGCACACCTTACAAGAAATTGATACAATTAAGTCTGACGATATGATTGGTCGGGCGAAGACATATGAAGCGATTATTAAAGGTAAATCGATACCAAAACCGGGAATACCAGAATCCTTCAAAGTTTTACAAAAAGAATTCCAATCTCTTGCAATTGATATTAAGTTACTTGATGATCAAGGCGGAGAAATCGATATGCAGGAACTTTCCAAACAAAATCAACGGGAAGAACGCAAAATTGCTCAAAGTATCCGCGAAGTGACATCGCAAGAGCATGTCGACGTCAACGATGCCGGCAATTTATATGAAGACATCATGGAATAGGAGGAAAGACAATGGATTTTAAAAATAATTCTTGGGATATCAATAAATTATCTGCTATTCAAGTAGGACTAGCCTCGCCAGAAGCGATATTAGAATGGTCGCATGGGGAAGTTAAAAAACCAGAAACAATTAACTATCGTTCACAAAAACCAGAACGTGATGGGTTATTTTGTGAAAAAATCTTTGGACCAGCCAAAGACTATGAGTGTGCCTGTGGAAAATACAAAAAAATTCGCCACTCTGGTACAGTTTGTGAAAAATGTGGAGTAGAGATTACAACTAAATCAGTGCGTCGTGAAAGAATGGGGCATATCGATTTAGCTTCACCAGTTGTTCATATTTGGTATTTAAGAGGATCAACTTCGAAAATTGGTGAATTACTAGATATTTCTTTAAAAAGATTAGAAGAAGTAGTGTACTTCGTATCGCGGATTGTTCTAAAACCTGGTACTTGTCCATTACTTGGCTATCGCGAAGTATTAGAAGAAAAAGTTGCTAGAGAACGTTTTGGCGAAATCTTTGCAAACTTATTAACTGAATTAGAAGAAGGCAATCCGGACAAAGAAAAAATTAGTGGTTTTGTCGATAAGTTAAAAAATATGAATGAAGCCTTTGACTTTGTTACTTATTCACAACTAATTAATAAATATTATGGCGCGGAATTTGGAATGGGTGCGGAAGCTATATTCCAATTACTTAAAGAAGTAGATTTAGAAAAAGAATTTAGTATTGTTGAAAAAGATTTAAAAGAAAGCACCAGCAATAAAAGTTTAAAAAGATTAAAACTTTTAAGAAGATTAGAAATAATTGAAGCATTTAGAAAATCCAACAACAAACCAGAATGGATGATTCTAAAAGCTTTACCAGTTATTCCACCAGATTTACGTCCAATGTTACAATTAGATGGTGGCCGTTTTGCTACTAGTGACTTAAACGATTTATATCGTCGGGTTATTACTAGAAATACTAGACTGAAAAAATTAATCGAAATTAATGCACCGTTTGTTATCTTGATGAACGAAAAACGGATGCTTCAAGAAGCGGTAGACGCTTTGATTGATAACGGTCGCCGTTCCAAAGCAGTGACAGGTGCTGCTGGTAGACCACTCAAATCTCTTTCCCATGCTTTAAAGGGTAAGCAAGGACGTTTCCGTCAAAACTTACTAGGAAAAAGAGTTGACTATTCAGGTCGTTCGGTCATTGCCGTAGGGCCAACTTTAAAAATGTATCAATGTGGAATTCCACGCGAAATGGCTGTCCAATTATTCAAGCCATTTATCGCGAGCGAAATGATTCGCAAAGGAATAGCTAACGGACATAAACAAGCCGATAAATTAATCGAAAGATATGACGAAAAGGTTTGGGACGTCGTGGAAGAAGTTATTAAAGAACACTTAGTCTTACTAAATCGGGCTCCTACACTTCACCGGTTAGGCATTCAAGCCTTCGAACCAGTATTAGTTGAAGGTCGCGCTATTAGATTACATCCTCTAGTTACCCCAGCTTTCAACGCTGACTTTGATGGTGACCAAATGGCCGTTCACGTTCCACTTTCTCAAGAAGCGCGAACAGAAGCTCGCTTATTGATGCTTGGATCTCAAAACATTTTAGGACCAAAAGACGGTAAGCCAATTGTTACTCCTTCCCAAGACATGGTCTTAGGTAATTATTATTTAACCTTAGAACATTCTGATAAAGATTTCTTAGATAAAGCGAAAGAATTAGATAAAGAAGGCAATAAACAAAAAGCAGAACTATATCGTTATTATGCTGAATGCGAAGGAAAAGTCTTCAAAGATCAAAATGAAGTTGTATTAGCTTATGAAAATAAGTTAATCCACATTCATAACCGGATAGCAATACCAGCAAGTGGAGTTGGTAAAAATACTTTTAACAAAGAAGAAAATAATATGTTTTTATTGACTTCTGTTGGAAAAATTATCTTCAATCAAATCTTTAGTGAAGATTATCCATATATCAATGAACCAACAGAAGAAAACTTCCGTCAATTACCAGCAAAATATCTTGTACCACGTGGTAGCAATATAAAAGAAATTTTCAAAAAAGCGCCACTAAGTTCACCATTTAAGAAAAAGCATCTCGGTTTAATTATTAACGATATCTTTAATCGTTATGGTACAACAGAAACTTCGATCATGCTCGATAAGATGAAAGATTTAGGATTTAAACATGCGACATTAGCTGGTGTAACTATTGCTATATCTGATATTAATGTTGTCGAAGATAAGGTCTCTTTATTTATTAAAGCGGAAGAAGAAGTACAAGAAATTGCGGCTTTATTCCAAAAAGGATTATTGACCAATGAAGAAAGACATAATCAAGTCATCAATATCTGGTCGGCAGTAAAAGACCGCGTCCAAGATCGTCTTTCTAAGCAATTAGAATTGGATGATCGCAACCCAATATTCATGATGGCTAACTCCGGTGCTAGAGGTAATATCTCCAACTTTACTCAGTTAGCTGGGATGAGAGGATTGATGGCTTCTCCATCAGGGGAAATTATCGAATTACCTATTAAATCAAACTTCCGTGAAGGATTAACGATGGCGGAATTCTTCTCCTCGACCCACGGGGCAAGAAAAGGGGGAGCGGATACTGCGATTAAGACCGCTGACTCTGGTTATTTAACAAGAAGATTAGTTGACGTTGCTCAAGATGTAATCGTCAAAGAAGATGACTGCGGTACCGATCACGGCTTTGTTGTTTCTGAAATTGTCGATAGCAAAACTAATGCCATTATTGTCCCACTCTATGACCGATTAGTTGGACGCTTTGCAATGCGCGATATTATTAATAAAAAGACTGGTGAATTACTAGTTGCTGCTAATGAATTAATTGATGAAGGAATAGCGAAGAAAATTGTCGCTACCGACATCAAAGAAGTCGAAATTCGTTCGATATTTACTTGCGAAACCAACAAGGGAGTTTGCAAAAAGTGCTATGGTCGAAACTTAGCCACTGGTGGTATTGTTGAACGCGGTGAATCAGTTGGAACAATGGCCGCCCAATCGATTGGGGAACCAGGAACTCAGCTGACCATGAGAACCTTCCATACTGGAGGGGTTGCTGGTGGTAACGATATTACTCAAGGGTTACCAAGAGTACAAGAACTATTTGAAGCGCGGAAACCAAAAGGGGAAGCGACTATTAGTGGTCTAGAAGGCGAAATTGTCAAAGTTGAAGAAGAAGATGGTATTGCTCAAGTAACAGTACGTCACGTAATTAGCAATAAAGAAAACGAAGAAAAAACTTATAAAACAACTTTTGGTGCTAGACTTAGAGTGAAAGTTGGCGACAAAATTCAAAATGGACAAAAAATTACTGATGGGGCAATTAATCCAAAAGAATTGCTGGAAGTATCGGATGTCCGTGCCGTTCAAAATTATCTACTTAAGGAAGTTCAAAGAGTCTATCGCTTAACCGGGATGGAAATCTCCGATAAGCATATTGAAATTATGATTCGTCAAATGTTAATCAAAGTGTTGATTATCGAGGGTGGGGATACAAAATTCTTACCTGCTACTAAAATCAATCTTTCAGAATTCACTGAAGAAAATAGCCGGATTTTACGCGAAGGTAAACGTCCAGCCGTTGCTCGTCCGTTAATTCTAGGAATTACTAAAGCAGCGTTAGAAGTTACCTCCTTCCTCTCAGCAGCTTCTTTCCAAGAAACGACAAGAGTCTTGACCGATGCAGCTATTAAAGGAAAAGTTGACTTACTCCAAGGCTTAAAAGAAAACGTCATTACTGGAAAATTAATACCAGCTGGAACAGGATTACCAGAATATCAAAAAGTTGATTATCAACCAACTGAAGATGATGTCTTCACTGAAGAAGAAGATAAAAGTCTAATTAATTATTAAAATAAAAAAAAGTAAAAGGGGCTGTTGCAAAACTAAAGTTGCGATAGCCTCTTTTTTGTTTTAAAAGAATTCTTCATTCTCAACAACTATGTTGTTGCAAAACCTTTACTTTTTTCTAATGGATTCGTTTTTCCCAATAGTGCGTTTTTTCTTTTTTAGAATTTTTTTGATATTCGGTAATGGTAACTGTTCAGGCTGCAAGTTTGCTGGTGCTTTCCAATAATCGAGTTTAGCTTTTCCTTCTATCAGCAGCATTAGCTTTCTTAGATTATACCCCAAGCAGACTAGCATTATTTCTGCAGAAACATTTTCTAGACCTCTTCTTCTAATACGCTCATAATTCATGTCCTGCTTTATCACTCCAAAGGCTCCTTCTACTTGAGAGCTACGATTAACTCTCATTTCAATGCCTTTAACTGATAGAAGATTTTTTCTTGCCGTGGTTTTATGCAACCAAAAATCGTAGTTTGCTTCAAAGACTCTCGTCTTAGCCTTTTTATTCTTCATGGCGAGCATGCAATATTCTTTGAATTTACAACGCAGGCAGTTTTCTATCATATAAAAACTATTACTTTTAGACTTGCAATGACGCCCATAGATGGTAGATAGCTTTATCGCTATTTTACCGTTCATACAAACAAGATTTTGATTTTCATTAAAGTAAAATTTATCGAATGATTGTCCTTCAACATCTTGGCGCCAATATTGATATTTTACATAATTATTAATCCTTTTTTCATACATATAATTATAGTTAATCAGTATTCCATAGCCAGCATCAGCGCAAACATTTCTTGGATAAAACCCATAGTTTTTAAAAAAATCCTCAATAGTTGGTATAAAAGTATACATATCAGTTCTATCTTGGCTAACATAATAATTCAGTATAATTCCTTTTGCGACAAGTAGTTGAATGGAGTAACCAGCCCGCATATTACTACCTAATCCAGAGTAGTAATCTTCTTTTAATGTCATCGCAGTTGCATCGGGATCAGTTTTATAATAAGAGTTCCGACTCTCACCACAAATCATTTCTTTTTCTTCATACTCAAGTGCTTTTAGCAAATATTTAGATAATAAGAAATAGTCCTTAGCTGATTGAGATAATCTACGTCCTTTTCCTGGTATTATATCCGCAACATTAATGCCATCTCTGTGTATTAATTCTGCCAAATCGTTAACATATTGTCCAATCTCTTTTGATGTGAAAGTCGTTTTTTTATCAGGAAGAATAAAATAACGAAGAAGAAGTTGTCGAATCTTAATATTCAAGTGCCTATGAAATGTTAAAGGCTTCCAAACAAATTTATATTTATTGGCATTGGCTTCAAATTTACTCCCATCTATAAAAACATCATCAACACAAATATTGTATTTGGCAATAATAGTTTTGGTAATTAAAGTAAATAATTCTTTTTGACGTGCAACAACTACGTTGTTGCAAAACCGAGAAATAGTGGAGTACGAAGGTTTGTTGTAATCCATCAAGTACATAAATCGAAGATCGAAATTAATACTTTCTTCTATTTTTCTAAGACTTCCAGAGTGACGCGAAAAGGCATAAACAATCGCAGCAAATAATCGATAAGGATTATATGGTGTTCTACCTCCAAGAGAACGATTAGATAATTCCTTTTCAATAACAAACCCCACATTAGAATTTTCTAAAATTTGCAGAAAAGCATCAATTTTTTCCCTTTCCTCCTCGGGTAACTCGAAGGGAGCGAGCAATCGTTGCTGAAAAATGGTAAAATAGGACATAGAATATTCTCCTGAACAAAGATATTCTAACAAAAATGGGGTGGATTTATAATAATCTGCCCTTTTTTGCATAGAAAAAAGAGGCTATCGCAATTTTAGTTTTGCAACAGCCCCTTTTTATTTTCTTTCATAATAATAAAAACTTTTATTGCCCCCAATAAATTATAGCTGAACTGCCTTGATTCCAATTTGCATCCCAGCTACTTGGAGCTTGCAAATAACCTTTAATATATATCTTTTGGCTATTTGTCCAACCAGAGAAAGCGTAAGAACCTATATATGTAATATTACTATGAATTGTGATCGATGCTATTTTTTTTGCTCCATTAAAAGCACTTTGTCCAATAAACCAAACGGAATTAGGTATACTTATTTCTACAAGATTGGGACAAGAACTAAAAGCACCAAAACCAATTTTCTCTAGTCTACTTCCTGATTCAAAAATCACGGAAACAAGACTACTGCAGCCTGAAATTGCTTGGGTGTCAATAATTTTAACGCTAGCAGGGATTCTTATTTCAGAAAATGCACATTGAATAAAGGCACCTTGCCCAATTGTTTCCAATTGACTACCGTCATCGAATGTTACTACTTGCAAATTATTGCTGTAATAAAAAGCGTTTTGTTCTAATTTCGTTACACCTTTTGGAATGTTAATTGAAGTCAATTTGCTAAACATAAATGCTTGAAATCCAATAGTTTTTACACTCTTTGGAATAATGAATGTAGCATCGTTTTTCCCTACTGCGTAATTCATTAAAATAGTTTTGTCTTTATTATATAAATTGCCGTCCAAAGAACTAAAATATGGATTGTCAGCGGCAACATTAATTTCAGTAACACCAGTACTAAAAACAAATGGATTATAAAAATACTTCACACTTGCAGGTATTGATAATGCAGACAAAATTGAGGAATTTGATAAGGAACCATTTGCTACTCCAACAGTTCCTTCTTTGACAACTACGTTTGTGATAACTCCCTTAAAGCCAACAAGCCATTTATCTGCATATATAACATCATTATCCGGCGAATCATTCCAAAACTTGGTGCCTTTAAATGCATCATATATACTGACAACAGAATCAGGTATATCGATATTCGCTAGTTTGCTACAATCATAAAAAGTTTGACTAGATAATCCAGTCAAATTCTTAGAAAGGATAATTGAAGTCAGTTCTTGACAATTATAAAAAGCTTGAGGATTAATATAAACTACACTATTTGGTATGATAATACTTGTAATACTTTGACAATCCGCAAAAGCCGAGGCAGCAATGCCAATAGTGTCATCTTTTATGACTTTACTATTAATATTTCCTTTGTAACCAACAACCCATCTATTAATATGAACAATACTATTTTCTGAAGCATCATTCCAGATTTTAGTGTTAAAGAAAGCATTTTTGCCAACAGTTTCTACATTCTCAGGAATATTTATCGATGCTAATTTCTCACAATTCATAAACGCTTCGTAACTTATATGCATTATCGTTGAAGGAAGAGTGATTTTAACAAGATTGCTACAATTTTTGAAGCCAGCAGTAGTTATTAACTGAACTGGGAGTCCCTTATATGTACTTGGAATAACAATTTCTGTTTCATTTGTTAAAGTGCCTATCGATATATTATATGTAAAACCAATTTCATTAAAATAAAATTCTAAGCCCTTAAGGTATTTATCAGTCCATTGGGCATAAAGTGTGCCACCAGAATATTTATCCCAGTTCTTAACACTATTCATATTGGCATCATAATATTTATTACCACCTGTTTTTGCATCGTAATAACCAAGGAATGTATTATCTTCTCTAGACGGAGCAGTAGCCGCTGGCATCTCTGATCCATAATTAACTGCAACACTATCACTTCCGCCCGTACCACCTTGTTTATCAAGAGTCACAGTATAACTCATCCTCTCCCAATGTGCATAGAGTGTTGCGCCACTTGACTTATCCCAATTTCTTGCACTTGTCATTGTTGCTGTATAATACTGGACTCCACTAGTTGCTGAGTCAAAGTAACCGAGGAAGTTATGTTCATCTTTTGTTGGCTTAGTAGCCGCTGGCATAGGATCGTCAATGCTTACCTCGACGCTATCACTGCCTCCTGTACCATCCTGCTTATCAAAAGTAATCAAATATTTAGTATCTTGGTTAGAAGAATCGCTTGAGTTTATTGAGGAACTTGACCCAATAGAATCTGAAGTCAAAATTGAAGAAGATTGGTTGCTATCAGTATTAAAATTAGAAGAACCGATATTTGAAGATGAATTATTAGATAAAATAGAATCGCTTGAATTGGAATCTGATTGACTACAAGCAGACATCAGGCATAGTAATATTACAAGTATAAATTTTTTCATATTTTTTCCTTTCGTATTAATAAAACTTTTATTGTCCCCAATAAATTATAGCTGAGCTACCTTGATTCCAATTTGCATCCCAGCTACTAGGAGCTTGTAAATATCCTTTAATGTATATTTTCTGGCTATTAGTCCAGCCATTGAAAGCAGCATAACCGATGTATGTTACATTATTTGAGATTGTAATTGATGCTATTTTTTTTGTTCCTGAAAATGCATTTTGACCAATAAACCAAACAGAACTAGGAAGGCTTAGCCCTATGAGATTAGCGCAAGAAGAAAAAGCATAATAACCTATCTTTTCCAACAAACTTCCTGATTCAAAAGTCACTGAGACAAGATTGCCACAGCCAGAAAAGGCCTGACCTTCAATAGTTTTAACACTTGCTGGAATTTTTATTTCTGAGAGGTTAGTACCCGCGAAAGCAGCATTTCCTATTACTTCTAGTTGACTGCTTGGAGCAAATGTCACAGATTGTAAGTTTTTACTATAATAAAAGACACCAGTACCTATTTCGGTAATGCCTGCAGGAATATTGATTGAAGTTAAATAATTATTATTAGAAAATGCGTACATACTAATTTTTTGAACGCTACTAGGAATTATAAAGGTGGATGCAGTTTTTCCATTGGCATAGTAAATCAATGTGGTTTTATCTTTATCATATAAGCTACCATCAACTGAGCTGAAATAAGGATTATTACTTGTGACATCAATAGAGATAACATCACTAGTAAAAAAAAGCATGTGATCAATATATTTCATACTTGTTGGAATTTGTATAGTAGATAAAGAGATATTTGAAAAAGCGCCATTAGTTATTCCTATGGTTCCTTCCTCTAAAGACAACATTGGTTAAGACGCCCTTATAACCAGCAACCCAATTGTCAACATAAACTACATCATTTGTTGGTGAGTCGTTCCAAATTTTTGTTCCTTCAAAAGGCCAATGAATCATAGTGACTGAATCAGGAATATCAATATCTGCCAATTTGCCACAATTATAGAAAGTTTGATTAAATAATGCAGCTAAATTCTCAGATAGGAGAATTGAAATCAATTCTTGACAATTATAAAAAGCTTGATAATTAATATAAATTACACTATCGGGTACAATCATACTTGTAATGCTCTGACAATTAGAAAAAGCAGATACTCCAATTCCAACAATATCATTTTTTAAGGATATTCCACTAATATTACCTTTATATCCAATCACCCATTTTCCAACATAAACAATACTATTTTCTGGAGCATCATTCCAAATTTTAGTGTTAAAGAAAGCATTTTGACCAACAATTTCTACATTCTTAGGAATATTTACTGATGTTAATTTCTCACAATTCATAAATGCTTCATAATTGATACTAATTATTGTTGAAGGAAGAGTGATCTTCTCAAGATTTGTGCAATTCTTAAAACCCGCCTGTGTTAATTGTTGAATTGGCAATCCTTTATATGTGCTTGGAATAATAATTTCTTTTTCATTAGTTAATGTACCTATTGAAACATTATATGCAAAAATAGTTTCATTAAAATAAAATTCTAAACCCTTTAGGTATTTATCAGTCCATTGAGCATAAAGTATACCACCAGAGTTTTTATCCCAGTTCTTTACGCTATTCATATTAGCATCATAGTATTGAATGCCCCCAGTTTTTGCATCGTAATAACCAAGGAATGTATTATCTTCTCTAGACGGAGCAGTAGCCGCAGGCATCGCAGAACCATAGTTAACTGATACACTATCACTTCCACCCATACCACCTTGTTTATCAAGAGTCACAGTATAACTCATCTTCTCCCAATGTGCATAGAGTGTTGCGCCACTTGACTTATCCCAATTTCTTGCACTTGTCATTGTTGCTGTATAATACTGGACTCCACTAGTTGCTAAGTCGAAGTAACCGAGGAAGTTATGTTCATCTTTTGTTGGCTTAGTAGCCGCTGGCATTGCCGATCCATAATTAACTGTAACATTATCACTTCCGCCTGTACCACCTTGTTTATCAAGAGTCACAGTATAACTCATCTTCTCCCAATGTGCATAGAGTGTTGCGCCACTTGACTTATCCCAATTTCTTGCACTTGTCATTGTTGCTGTATAATACTGGACTCCACTAGTTGCTGAGTCAAAGTAACCAAGGAAGTTATGTTCATCTTTTGTTGGCTTATCAGCTACTGGCATAGGATCGTCAATGCTTACCTCGACGCTATCACTGCCTCCTGTACCATCCTGCTTATCAAAAGTAATCAAATATTTAGTATCTTGGTTAGAAGAATCGCTTGAGTTTATTGAGGAACTTGACCCAATAGAATCTGAAGTCAAAATTGAAGATGTTTGACCGCTATTGGAACTATCTGTATTGAAATCAGAAGAATCATCATATGAGATGCTTGAACTGGAATTTGATTGACCGCAAGCAGACATTATGCATAGTAATAAAACAAATATAAGTTTTTTCATAATTCAGCCTTTCTTGAATAATATTAATAATCATTATATCAAATTGAAGCCACGATTTATAGCTTTAAATTCTCGCATTTTTCGCCTTTTGAAGTAAACCTAACGCTAGAAAAAGTTTGAAATACTTTGCTTCAACAGCATTGGGAACAATCGTCCTTATCTTTTTAATGTTTTATAGTATATCTTGAGTTTCTTTATTGCCCAATCGTAATGACTTGCAGTTGCAGAAATGCAGTATTGCCCTAGGCTTGTTGTACCAGTCCATTTGAAATGCTTCTTTTCAAAAAGCTCTTGGTCGGTATATTTTTCTATCATTGCCAGCACTCGCTTGTGGCTGTCTTTGACGATTTGTTTTGATTTTTCATATGAAGTGACTTGGTGTTTTTCAAAAAAGCCAATATTCATTGGTTGATAGTTTGTCCATGTATATGGTTTGGGTAGGAAGGGTTTTTCTTCACCTTCTGCATTGCTTTTCACCCAATTCAGCAAAAGCTGATGCCATTCATATAAATGAATCAGTACATCCCGAAGATTCTTGTCTCTTTCCCAATGAAACGCCCCATCTTGTGCCTTAATACCATATGTGAAGTCTTGTTCTTGCTCTTCTTTAGTCAGCGAGTTTATAAGTCCCCACATTTTTTCAAAATTGTCATTTGCGCTTTTTATTAATTCCGCTTTGGTAGTTGCTCTTGGCATATTGATTCTCCTTGCTCTAAAGTAAATTTCACAAATAAAAAGCCCCCCAGAGTTAAAGGAATTATAACGTTTTCTCTAACTTTTAAGAGCCATTTTAAATTTTTATGGTGGAGCTGACGGGACTCGGACCCGCTACCTTTTCGTTGCGAACGAAACGCTCTACCAGTTGAGCTACAGCCCCAAAATCCCGAAACAAAAGGGATTATTTTTGATTGTATTTGCTTTTAAACTTTTCGCTACGACCAGCAACTTTTCCAAACCGTAATTTACCGGTATAGAAAGGATGACAATTAGAGCAAGTATCAACGCGAACTTCCTTGGCTGTTGATCCACTTTCAAATTCATTACCACAAGATGTGCAGGTAACTTTAATTTTATGATATTCCGGATGGATTTTTTCTTTCATAAATAGCATCTCCTTTAAAATACTTAATTATTTTATCAAATACTAGGAAGAAATGCAAGTTATTTCCAACAAAAAAGGAAGTCGAGGCTTCCTTTATCACAGAATTCTTACTATTATTAGATTTTTATGTTTTCTTTAATAAGACCCGCGATGTATTTATAGCCGTCAACATCCGGATATATTGAGATCATATTAGATAAATATTGTTGATCTCCGACAGCTGAAATATCGATATAATTACTAGCTGTATCTTCCGCTATTTCTTGATAATAACTATTTATCTCATCAAAAATACTCTTCGCACTTTCTCTTTGCTCACTAATAATCCACGGAAAAAGGAAATAATAACCAACTAAAAATATTTCGGCATCAGGATTAATCACCTTAATCTCTTCAATAACATTGAAAACATTCATTTGGACAATATTCATTTGATTTCGAATCTTGTCAGCTTGAAAAAATAACGTTCTATCGGTTGGCGAATAAGTAAAGTAAGTCATAATATCTTGTAAACCTACGGAAATTGTAATGATCTTTGCTTCTTCAATTAATGAAGAGATCTTTCTTGTCTTCTCCCCAATAACACCTAATGCATCGCGTTCAATAATTTTTAATAATTCAGCACTCTTGATATTTGTTCTTGTAAAATCTTTATAATAATTTTTAATAACTTTCTTTTCTTTTAGTTCTTCACCTAAATAATCCGCATAGCTCTCTTTGACTAAACCATGGGAATTTACGCCTAAAGCAAGAGCATCGCCTAGGGCTAAATATCCAGTTGGCTCCTTTTTCTTGCCACTACTAACACCTTTAATAATCGCAATCAATAAAGAAACGGTCGCCAAAAATACAATAATGATAATTGCTACTTTTTTCTTATTTACTATCTTCATCTTCCACCTCGATTAAATTTATATCGGCACCAACGCTATTTAATTTATGAATGAAATTATCATATCCGCGCTTGATAAACTTGATGCCTCTGAGTAATGTTTCTCCCTCGGCCATCATGCCAGCAAGAAGCAAAGAAGCACCACCTCTTAAATCTTTCGCACTAACTTCTGCACCTTTCAAACTGTCTCCACCTTTAATAATAATTAAATTACCACGGGCCATAATATCAGCTCCCATTTTGGCTAATTCATTTATATGAGTAGTTCGATCAGGATAGATCGTTTCTTTAACATAACTTCGCCCTTCCACTTTTGTAAGTAATGTCGTTAATGGCTGTTGCAAGTCCGTGGGGAAACCAGGATAAGGAGAAGTTGTCACTGTCAGATTCGCCAAGATATTAGAGGAAATAATTCTGATTGAAGTTTCTCCCAATTGATACTTAGCACCTAACCGATTCATTACATTGAGGAGAGATTTTAAATGATTTGGTTCGATATTAGTTATTTCTAAATCATCGGCTAACGCTAGGGCAAATAAAATGTATGTACCGGCCTCAATGCGGTCAGGAATTATTTTGTGTGTCGTTCCTTTTAGTAAAGTTCCACCCTCGATTACTAAGCGATTTGTTCCTAAGCCTTTGACCATTCCACCCATTTGATTAATAAGTATTCCTACTTCTATAACTTCCGGCTCCATGGCGGCATTTTCAATTATTGTCGTGCCATTCGCTCCAACTGCTGCAAGCATAATATTAATAGTAGCACCCACCGATATTTTAGGTAAAAGAATTTTTTTGCCAGCATAAAAATCGCGTTGTAATTTGTAAATTCCTCCATCACTAACTACATTAATTCCTAATTCCTTGAGCGCATATTCATGAATATCAATTGGTCGCGATCCAATCTTACACCCTCCTGGCTGCGCAATTTCCACAGTGTCAAAAAGTGCGATAAGCGTCCCCATAAAATAGTAAGATGCTCTTATTGCCGATACTTGCTCTTTTAGTAATGGAGCATTTTTTATATTTGTGGCATCGATTATTAGTTTGTGCCCTTCTATTTCTACTTGCACATTTAGAAAATGCAATAACTCAATCAAGTGATCAACATCATTGATTCGCGGAACGTTTTCTAAAACAACTCGTCCTCGCGATAAAAGAGCAGCTGGAATCAACGCTACTGCGGCATTTTTAGAACCATCTATATTAATTACGCCTTTAAGTCTTTTTTGTCCAAATATTCTTACTGCTTCTTCCATAAAAAAACCTGCCTTTCGATTAATAATATTCAAACTAGGCAGGTAATAGAATAAATAAAATAGCTACAATATTTATTTTTTAAATAATTTTAAATTGTCTTTGTTTCCTAAAGCAATATAGCCTTTTAAATTGCGTACATCGGCGCGGTTATAAATAAATTCTTGAAAATCACCATCAACCATGACGCCAGAAGCTTCCTTGATAATTAAATCAGGAGCGGCGATGTCCCATTCTTTAGTGCCGGCACCAACTTTATAAACTATATCCACTAATCCTTCAGCTACTAAGCATAATTTATAGGCACTGCCAATCGGTTTAATTTCAGTAATTTCTTTCCTAGAAGTTAGTAAAGCTTTTTCTTCTTCTTTAAAATGATTGCGACTAATCGCCGCTATCAACTTTTCTTTCTTATTACTATTAGCACTGATTTTTTTAATATCATTTAGATCATTAAGTGGAACTTTGTAAGCCCCTTGATCTTTAATGGCATAATACAAAATACCTTTTGCTGGAGCTGCAACAAAAGAGATTGTCAGCTCGTTATTTCGGATATAGGCAACGTTTATTGCAAATTCGTCAGTGTGCTTAATAAAATCTTCTGTTCCATCAATCGGATCGATAATCCATAAGTTACGACTGCGCAAGCGCGCTGAATCATCACTATTTTCTTCCGACAATATTTGATGAAATGGAAATGTCTCTTTGATAATTCTTATAATTATTTCATTCGCTTTCAAATCGGCATTTGTGACAGGTGATTGATCTTCTTTAATCAAAATATCTAATTGATTATTGTATAAAAGATTAACTTCCTTACTCGCTTCCACCAAAGCCTTTTTTCCAACTTCTAAAATTCTCGCTTCGCGTTCTTGTTTGCTAGCAAGTGCCAAGTCAGCAATCATTTGGTCAACAATATCAAAACTATCAACCATTGCACCGGCAGCAAACTTATGACCACCACCGCCATATTTGGTAGCAATAATATTTACTGCAATTAATTTGGATCGCAGTTCACAGCGAATCTTACCTTCTTCACTTTCAGCAAATAAAACATTAGTATCAATATCTTCAATGTTTGCTAAAGTATTAACTAAAGATGCCGCACCCTGATTAGAATTTAGCTCTTTTAAAATTTCTTTAGTGAGCTTAAGATAGGCGACACCTTCACTAGTTAAAGTAAAATGTGCCTGAATATATCCTTTTAACTTCACATCATCAGCGCTTTGCAGATATAAAATATCATAAACTTTACTGCGCTCAAATGGTCTTTTGGATAGCTCTCCCATTATTTGATAGGTTCTAGCATTCACGCTATTATAAAGCATCCGACCTGAGTCAGTGGTAATACCAATAAAAAGATATTTAGCTCCTTCAGCCGTAATATTCAAATTCTGATCTAAAGCCCAATCAGCAATAATTTCCGCACATGCTGATTTTGAAGTATCAACTAATTGGAATTCACCATACTTCTCTGTTTCTGGATGATGATCAATTTTGATAACTTTTTTTGCTAAAGCATATCGTTGATCTTCGACTCTTGGACTATTTGATGTATCTAAAACAATCGCCAGAGATTCTTTGATTTTATCATCTTCCACGATATCAGACATTGGAAATAGATATTTAAAAGTACCTCCAGGATTTGAGCCTACAGCATAGACTTCTTTATCTGGAAAGTTCTCTTTAATAATTTCTTTTAATCCAAATTGACTACCAAAGGCATCTCCATCTGGTAATACATGGCGAAAAATTGTAATAACTGAGTATTCTTTAATTGTATCTAAAATCTTTTGATACATTAAGCCTGATCCTTACTACCGAAAAGAAGGATTTTTTCACGAGCAACTTTTCTAATACCTTCTTTACCAGGACCAATAATTTTCCGTGGATCATAAACTTTCGCATTTTCGGCGATAACTTTTCTTGTAATTGCTGTCCATTCTTGTTGGAATTCAGTATTAACATTAATTTTAGCTGTTCCTAAGCTGATGGCTTTTTTGATTTTATCTTCAGGAATTCCTGAACCACCATGAAGAACTAAAGGAATTTTTACTAAATCAAAAATTTCTTTCATTTCTTTAAAACCTAATTTTGGTTCACCACTATATGGTCCATGAACAGAACCTAATGCTGGTGCTAAGCAATCAATTGAAGTTTCTTTGACCATCTTTAAACATTCGCTTGGAATGGCGTACATTACTTCAGCCACTACATGCTCTTCTTGTCCACCGACGTGACCTAATTCCGCTTCGACACTTGCTTTAGTCTTTTTAGCATATTCCACAACTTTTTTAGTTAAGGCAATGTTTTCAGCTAAAGGTAAAGAGCTACCATCGATCATAACACTGGTAAAGCCAGCATCTAATGCTTTTTGGCAGATTTCAAAATTTTCGCCATGATCTAAGTGAATTGCAATTGGGATAGTATATCCGCGATCCATGATTAATCCCTTAACCATTAAGACAACAGTATTGAATCCCCCCATGTACTTAGCAGCACCACTGCTAACTCCTAAAATAACTGGCGAGTTCAATGCCTGACACTCGTCGAGAATGGCCTGTGTCCATTCTAAATTGTTGATGTTAAATTGTCCAACGGCATAACCACCTTTGGCTGCTTTGTTAAGCATTTCACGCATACTTACTAAACCCATTTTTCTTTCCTCCTATTTAATGGCGTATTTGCTATTTAAAATCCCTAAGATTTCTTCACGTAATTCTTTGTTCTCTTTTAAAAGTAGACGAACATTATCTTTTCCCTGTCCAAGTTTCTCGCCTTTATATTCAAACCAGGAACCTGACTTTTTAATTATATCAAATTGTGTAGCAATTGATAACATTTCTCCTTCAAAAGAAATACCTTGCCCGAAAATTAATTCTACAGTACAGCTTTTAAATGGAGCCGACACTTTATTTTTAACAACTTTTAATTTGACTTCATTTCCAACCATCTCTGTGCCTATTTTAATTGGTTCACCTTTACGAACATCAATACGAATAGTGGAATAGAATTTTAGAGCCCTACCGCCAGGTGTTGTTTCTGGATTACCATAACTATTCCCCAACTTTTCTCGTAGTTGATTAATAAAGATAATAATGCAATCGTTTTTAGAAATATTACCTGTTAGTTTTCTCAATGCCTTCGACATCATTCGGGCCTGAAGTCCCATTTGCGCTTCAATCATTTCCCCTTCTAGTTCAGTCTTTGGTACTAAAGCGGGGACAGAGTCGATAACAATCATATCGATTGCACCACTTTTCACGAGAACATCAGCAATTTCCAATCCTTCCTCACCAGAACTTGGTTGAGAAAGAATTAAATCATCAATTTTAACTCCTAATTTTCTAGCATATTCAGGATCAATAGCATGTTCAGCATCGATAAATGCTGCTCGACCTCCCGCTTTTTGACATTCAGCGATAGCGTGAAGAGCTATTGTTGTTTTACCGCTAGATTCCGGTCCGAAGATTTCAATAATTCTTCCTGTTGGATAACCATCGACTCCCAATGCTTGATTTAATAATAGTGAACCAGTCGAGACGACTTTAACCCGAATATTGGATTTATCGCCAAGTCGCATAATGGAACCTTGACCGTATAATTTTTCAATGTCTTTTAAAGCATCTTTTAATAACTGATCGGTGTTCTTACCGCTTTTATCATTGATCATTTTCTTTTCTCTCTTTCTTTATTACTTCAACTAATAATTTTAAGCTACTAGCAACCGCTTTTTCGCGGATTTTCTGGCGACTGCCAGCAAAATTAAACTTCTTAACGGTTACAGCAACTCTCATATCTTCTTTATAACTAATCGCAATATAAACTTCACCAACTGGCTTATCCTCTAAAGCATCTGGACCAGCATTTCCTGTCACAGCTATTGTATAATCGCTATTCAGAATCTTAATGCCTTGTCGCGCCATAACTCGCGCTGTTTTTTTAGAAATTGTGCCGTTCTCTGCAAAGAAATCCTCTTTTTTTCTTAAAAGCCGAACCTTGCCTTGTACTTGATAGGTAACTAATCCTCCAATAAATATTTTTGATGCCCCACTTTTATTAACAATTGTGGCCGAGAGTAATCCTCCCGTCATGCTTTCTACTGTCGATAAAGTTTTATTTTCACTAGCAAGCAGGAAAAATATTTCATCAATCAACTTTTCCACTTCTAATTCTCCCAAAATTCTTATAATAATATTCGACCATCGCTAAAAGCGAAATAGCTAGTGCTATCGATATGAGAATAATAGGCAAGTGGAAACTTTCTCCGATTCCGAGTATTAAAATTGATAATGATAACATTTGCATGATTGTCTTACCTTTTCCAAGGAGCGAAGCTGCTATAACAATTCGCTTTTCTAAAGCAATCATCCGCAATCCATCAACCAATAAATCGCGAGCGATAAATAAGGCAACTACAATAAATGGAATCTTACCAATCGACATATAAAAGAGGAGCGTAGTATTAACTAATAACTTATCTGCTAGCGGATCCATAAGTTTTCCAAAATCCGAAACAGCGTTATACTTACGTGCTAAATATCCATCAAGAAAATCAGTGAAGCTAGCAACAATAAAAATAATAAAAATAATTAAATTTTTAACTTCTGTACCTAGCACTTTTTGACTTAAATCTACATCCCAGTCAGCTAAAGGTAGTGCGAGAAAAATTAGTAGTAAGACTACCATAACCATTCTTGCACAAGTTAAATAATTAGGAACCTTTTTCATCATAATTAATACAAGATATATTTTACCATTATTATTGTTTAGTGTCTACAAATATTATACTAATTCCACTCGCTTTTCTTCTGTTTTTTTAGAATTTTTATTTTAAGCCATTTAATAAAGTAAATAAAATGATAATTGAAAAAATTGTGGCAGCAAAATATATAACTAAGGCAACCCAAGCAATCGCTCGTCGATTAAGCGAAAATTGATAAATATTGAAAATGATTCCTTGAAGAAATAAAACGGGAGCGCCCGATGCTCCAGCAATAAAAGGAATAAAGCCAAGTATGAAGCCTTGTGCTGTTCCTTCGGTAATCAAAGTAAGACCCAAATAAAAGATTCCTGTAAAAGCAACTAGAAGAATAGAAGCAATTATTACATGAACGGCAAAACGAAATGAACTAGCTTTTTTACTCGGATTCCTTCTAATATATTGATATTGACGACTATAAGAAATAGATTTAATTAAAAAAGATAGAAACTGTGTCATAAATTACCTCCTTATAATTACATTATAACTTATTTTATTTATATTTATACTTTTAAAAACTTTAGGATATTAATATTTTAAGAAATAATCAATTATCTGCTGTATTTTTTCTAGGTAATCGTTTTCTTCTATCCCAAAATATATATGAAAATTATCAGAAGTAATATTTTGAATGATTTTATTAATATTATCATTTGATGATTCAGTTACCGAGAAAAACTCGGCAACTGAATAACAATAGCAAAAATTACTAAGTTAATTTTTATAACTTAACATCAACAGATTATAAATAAGGAAAAAATATAGAAATTTCGGCTAAATAATTTATATTATTTTTAAACCATGCTAAAATAATTGTATGAAGTGTCAGAAAATCGGATTAGTATTAGGCGGTGGAGGTAGTAAAGGTGCTTATCAATTAGGTGCTCTTTTAGCTTTATCCAAGCATAATCTTCTTTCACGTGTTAAAGTGATTTCCGCTGTCTCTATCGGTTCGATTAATCTTTTATTGTTGCTGAGTGATAATTTAGAGTCTGGCATCAAAGTGTGGAATAATCTTGCCAAAGAAGATATGCTGAGCAAGAAAAAAATCCGAAGCATTATTGCGGGATTTCGCAATTTCGGCTTATATTCTCGCAGTGGGCTTCTCACTCTTTTAGATCAAAATATCGACTTCGATAAAGTGTCTACTTCGCCAATTATCTCCTATGTTACGGCTGCCAAAGTTTTAAAAAAGGATTATCAAGCGACCTACTTTAAACTCAATGGCGAATCAAAAGAAAATATAGTTAGATATGTTTTAGCAAGCAGTGCTATTCCACTTGTCTATGAACCGATATTAATCGATGGCGTGAAGTATGTTGATGGTGGCAAAATCGAAAATGAGCCATTCACTCCTTTGCTTGATCACGATTTAGATTTAACAATATTAATTCCTTTAAATACTCGCTATGTAATTACTGAAAATGTCTTAAATAAAACGCCAATTATCAATCTTCACTCACAAATCTTTCATAATCTAAAATCTACTGAAGGGATAAAGCTGGACTCGGATACCATTAAGATGCGACTAGAAACGGGTTTTACTAACACTGATCAGCTGATAACTTCCTTGCGCAAGCAATCGATAATTGCAATAACCTTCAAGGAAAAATTTATTCGTTTTATCAAAAAACTTTTTCGGAAATTGCCGAAAGAAAAACAATTATACCAAAGCGAAGAATAAACTTTTTTAAAATACATAGAATGTAATTAATGGATAAAGTCATTGAATTACTAAAATATATCTTACTGGCATTTGTTCAAGGCATTGCAGAAATTATGCCAATTTCCTCTAGTGGCCATCTTTTAATTATTTCACGATTTTTAAATATTGATAATAATTCTTTATCATTAGAAATACTTTTGCATTTAGGATCAACGATAGCAATTATCTTTTTCTTTCGCAAGCGGTTACTAGCAATCATCAAAGGTTCCTATCGCTACCTAGTAAAAAAAGATTATACCTCTTTCGGTTCTTTTCAATTATTGATAAGTCTAATTATCGCCACTATCCCCGCTGCCATTGTCGGACTAATTTTTAAAGGACCGCTAGAGAGAATCTTTTCTTCTTTATTATTTGTCGGTATTTCCCTGCTCTTTACTTCCTTTATCATCCTAGTAATCAAATCACAAAAAAATGGTAATAAAACCATTGTCAACTATCAAGACGCTTTCATCATTGGATTGTTTCAAGCCATTGGAGTAATTCCGGGAATTAGCCGCAGTGCCATTACTTTATCAGGAGCTGGCAAACAAAAAATCAATCGCGAAGTCGCTGCTGATTTTGTCTTTATGCTCCTTATTCCTATCGCTCTAGGTTCTGGTATATTAACTGTTTTTGACTTAGTAAAAAGCCAAGAAAGTATCTTCTTCATCCCTTATATCGTGGCATTTATTATAACTATCATCGTTACTTATATCAGTTTAAAACTCTTCCTTAAATTAATAAGAAATGGCAAAATTATCTACTTCGCTTACTATACTTTCATACTCGGTATCAGCGTTATACTTTTAGAATTATTCTTCTAATCGCCATAGTCGCTACCGCGACTTATATTTTGAATAGTCAGACCAAGCATATCGGTAATATCATGAAATTCAACAACCATTTCGGCTATGTCGCTAAAAGAATCATAATCATCTACAAATGCGATTAATTGCGGGTTGCTTTTAATCATTTCTCTTATTTTATCAATAATTCTAGTGAACTTCTCTGAAGCGATACGTGGTTTCATTTGTTGCATCATCGCGATAAAACCAAAGGACATAATAAAGTCGCCGCAATGAGGACAAACATAGCGAACTTCTAATTCTTTCTTATCTAATGCTCGAGAACATAGA
Source organism: Holotrichia oblita (assembly GCA_023690525.1). Lineage (NCBI taxonomy): Eukaryota > Metazoa > Arthropoda > Insecta > Coleoptera > Scarabaeidae > Holotrichia > Holotrichia oblita. Next base: position 87,246 of record JALQSN010000087.1, on the reverse strand, counting down.
GGACAATATTTCATTATTTCAGTTTTTCCTTTGCCGCCGCCAGCATCAGCTTAATCCGATTTTCTTGATTGACACGACTAGCACCCGGATCATAATCGATTGGCACGATATTGGCTTTCGGATGATTTTCGTGGATTCGTTTAATTACCCCTTTGCCGATAATATGATTTGGTAAACAACCGAAAGGTTGAGCACAAACAATATTGCCAGCGCCCATTTCAATCAGTTCTAACATTTCCGCCACTAGTAACCAACCTTCGCCCATCTTATTACCAATTCCAGCATAGTCTTTGGCTAAATCTTTTAAATGACGATAACTTGATTGATGTGGTAAAGTTTTACTAGCATTAATAATATCATTATAAATATCTTGCCAATAATAAAGCTTTTTCATTAAAAGTTTATAAATCCATTTGGATATTCTTTTTCCACCATATAATTCGCGATCGATAATCCGCACATCGATTTTAAAAAGTAGGAAATTATATAAGCCCGGAATAACTACCTCGGCTCCTTCTGAAAATAAGAATTCTTCTAAATTATTATTACCAAGCGGAGCAAATTTGACATAGATTTCTCCAACCACTCCGACCCGTGGTAATAATTTCTTTTCTTCAGCTATAGCATCAAAGTCGGCAACAATTTCTTTCATTGTCTTAATGCATTCTTTTTTCTTTGGTGGTTTCTTTTTATCAAGTTGAGTAACTAATTTTTTAATCCAATATTGCAAAAGATTATGGGTTTCACCTTCCACTACTTCATAGCGCATCTTGTAGTTTCTTAAAGTCATTAACATATCGCCATATAAAACAGCGGCATTCATTTTTTTAATTAATGGCAAAGACATTTTGAAACCAGGATTTTTTTCTAGACCTCCAACACTTAAAGAGATAATTGGAATAAATTCTAAATTCGCGTGCTTCAATGCTTTTCGAATTAAATGAATATAGTTTGAAGCCCGACATCCACCACCCGTTTGCGTAATGCAAAGCGCGACTTTATGCAAATCATACTTTCCACTCTTTAAAGCATCGATTAATTGGCCGATGACTAGTAGGGCTGGATAACAGATATCATTATGAACATGTTTCAATCCAGCATCGATAATTGATTGACCAGTCGTTCTTATTACTTCAAAACGATAATCACTTTTTTTAAATATTGCCTCTAGCAATTGAAAATGAATTTCTAACATCTCCGGAGCTAAAATCAAATACTCCTTCTTCATTTCTTTAGTAAATAGTAATCGTCCGTCTTTAGTGTATTTTAATTCCGCCATTATTTAATACCTACCAATTCTTTTTCTGATTTTTTCTCTACTCTTTCCTCTTGAGCCTTTTGTGCTTCTAATGCCGCTAATAATGATCTCAAGCGAATCTTGGCTGCTCCTAAATTAGTAATTTCATCAATTTTAATTTGAGTATATAATGCTCCATTATTTTCTAATATACTTCTTGTCTCATCGGTAGTAACGGCATCAAGACCGCAACCGAAAGAAACTAGTTGAACTAGACTAAAGTTTTTATGAACTGCCGCAAATTGAGCTGCATCGTAGAGTCGCGAATGGTATGTCCATTGATTAAGGACTTTCCGTTTACCTGCATTCGCTAAATGCGAGATTTGATTTTCTGCCACAACAACAACTCCTAAAGAAGAAAGAAGTTCCGGTATACCATGATTGACTCCTGGATCTAAGTGATATGGGCGACCTGATAAAATAACAATTGGCAAATCATGCTCGACGGCGTAATCGATTGCCATACTAGCCTGAAAGCGAATATCAGCTTGGAATTGTTTATAAGATTGCCAAGCAGCCTTTTCAGCCGCTTTAATTTCCTTATAAGTTATATCCGGATAGTATTTATTTAAAGCTTGCAAAATCGCTTTATTAAAATTCGGCGAACGAAGTTGTAGATAAGGAGTGATATAATTGACTTCACTGATGCGATCGACGTTACCAGCAATTAATTCAGGATAGTAGGCGACAACTGGACAATTATAATGATTATCAACATATTTCTTTTCCTTGATATTATAAACAATAATTGGATAGAAAATGTTCTTGATTCCTTTATCAATTAGTTGCAAAATATGTCCGTGTACCAACTTGGCAGGATAGCAAACGGTATCTGATGGAATAGTTTGTTGGCCTTTAAAATATGTATCTTTGCTACTCTTTCCAGTTGTAACAACCTCAAAATTTAAATGTGTGAAGAAAGCATGCCAGAAAGGATAGTTATCAAAAAAGTTTAAGACCATTGGTAGACCAATCTTTCCTCTTTTGCCTTCAACACTTTTTAGCGCCATCAGCATTTCATAGTTCGCTTTAAAGGCATTTGGTAAAATATTTACTTCTTTACCACCGATACCCTTTTCGCATTTATTACCAGTTACGAAACGACGACCATCTTCAAAAGTATTGATTGTAATAAGACACTTATTGGTACACATTTGACAATTAATATTCTTTTGTGTAACCGCGAATAATTTTAGAGCCTGTAAGCTGAGTAGTCTCTCGCCTTTTAAAGCATTTTCTTTTGCCAGTAAAGCGGCACCAAAAGCTCCCATCATACCCGAAATAACAGGTCGAATAACTTCTAAATCTAATTCTTGTTCTAACGCTCGTAAGACAGCATCGTTATAAAAAGTTCCACCTTGAACAACGACATGTTCTCCAAGTTCCTTTTTATCTTTAACACGTAATACTTTATATAATGCATTTTTAACAACCGATATGGCAATACCAGCCGCCACATCTTCTACTGTTGCGCCTTCTTTTTGTGCTTGTTTGACGGAAGAGTTCATAAAGACAGTACAACGAGAACCAAGATTTGCTGGATGTTTGGCAAATAGTCCAAGATTAGCAAAATCGCTAGCCGAATAGCCAAGAGCTTTAGCAAATGTTTCAATAAAAGAACCACAACCAGATGAGCAAGCTTCATTCAGCATAATTGAATCGATAGCATTGTTTTTGATTCTCATACATTTCATATCTTGTCCACCGATATCAATAATAAATGTTACTTGTGGATCAAAATGCTTGGCTGCGCGGAAATGTGCGACAGTTTCCACATAACCAAAATCAATATGGAAGGCTTTTTTCATTAGCTCTTCCCCGTAGCCAGTGATTGCACTAGCAACTATTTCGATTTTATTCTTTTCGCAAATTGTTAATAATTCTAATAGTTTTTCATGAATTAATATTAGAGGATTACCCAAATTGGAATTATAGAATTGGTAAAGAATTTGACTATCTTCCCCAATCATTATAATTTTGGTTGTCGTCGAACCAGAGTCAATACCTAAATAAGCTTTGCCTTGATATTTTTCTAAATCTTGAAATTGTAAATTTTGATTATTTACACCACGTTCTTTAAACTTTTTATAATCTTCTTCACTGCTAAAAAGTGGAAGTAAGTCCGGATGTTCTTTTTTCACTGCTTGAATGTTTTTGATTTTTTCAATCACTTCTTGTAATGGAATAGCTGAAAAACCAATACTCTCATATGCCGTACCGACAGCGACAAATAGATGAGCATTATCTGGAAAGAAAATTTGTTCTGGTTTTAAATCTAGAGTATTGATAAAAGCTTGTCGCAGTTCAGATAAGAAGAATAGCGGACCACCAAGAAAGGCAATATTTCCAACAATCTTTCTCCCTTGAGCCAAGCCAGCAATAGTTTGATTGACAATTGCTTGTAAAACAGAGGCAGAAATATCTTCTCGACTGGCACCTTGATTTAATAGTGGTTGAATATCACTTTTGGCAAATACTCCACAGCGACTGGCAATAGCATAAACTTGCTGATGTTTTTTTGCTAATTCATTTAACTCCAGTACATCTATACCTAATAAAGTGGCCATTTGATCAATGAAAGCACCTGTACCACCAGCACAAGTTCCATTCATTCGCTGCTCTAGATGTTCGCCAAAAAAGATGATTTTGGCATCTTCCCCGCCGAGTTCAATAGCGCAATCAATTTTTTGTCCACTATTTTTTATCGCACTAGTAGCCGCCATAACCTCTTGAATGAAAGGTAAATTGGTCGCTTCTGCGATACCTAAACCAACCGAGCCGGCAATTGCTAAATTAACTTTTTCATTGCCAATCTCTTTATATATTTTCTCAAGCATTTCCACTAAGACTTCCCGAACTCTTGCCGAATGTCGGCAATAATCGGAGAAAATCATCTTATTACTACGGAATGCTACCATTTTAACTGTGGTTGAACCAACATCAATTCCAATTCTAATCACTGCTATTACCTCTAGGGTATTATAACATTTTTCTACATAAAAATGAAATGTTTTCCATATTTTTACAAAACTCAAAGTTATTTTAAAAGACCAAAATACTTGCTCCTACTTAATTAAATTTTTTCAAATAATTTTTGCTATAGGAAATATAGTAAATAAAATAGGTAAAAAATGCATATATTTCCGATATAGGAAGGATTGCCTTGCTATTTCACTGCCACCATTTCTATATATCCACGTTCACCTTTTGGTTCTAATTGGATGCGTGGACTTTCTTTATCCCAATTAAATCCAATTACTTGTGGATTATATTTTTCTATCGCTTCCCACACTGCTTCAATCGCTTCACAATAGTCTTCCTCTTGAAATGGTTCGCCTTGAAACATTAAGTATTTAGTAGCTGGTAATTCAATGATATCAAAGCCACTCGGTATTGGATCTTTATAATCCGCCATAACTTCTGTGCCTTGAACATATTCTGAAGTATTCGGTTTAATAAGTTTTAAAGGAAGCCACATAGAGATTGGTTCAGGACTAATACCTTTTATGCTTAAAAGCTGACCCCAAACATCGCACCCTACTTCTTCGCAATACTCAAAATAATCTTTGGCTTTTATTCCACGCTTGATAATAACTTTTCGCGCTGGTTTTTCCACAACCATAATAAAAATATTCGCTCTTTCTTTCATCTGATTTTCCTCTTTTCTATATTCGACATTAAAAGGTGTAAATAGTGAAATCATTTGAGGATTCATTGCATACTCTTTCGGATTTAATCCGAATTCTTTATAAAATGCACGGCTGTAGCTTTCTGGCGTCGAAAAGCCAATATCCAAAGCCACATCAATAATTTTTACCCGCTCGTCCCGCAATCTTAACGCCGATTTGGAAAGTCGTAACTTGCGGATGTAGTCTGATGGGCTATAACCTGTATATTGCAAAAACAATCTATGAGAGTACCATGGGGAATAACTACATACTTTTGATAAAGCGGCTAAAGTTATATTCTCCATAATATTCTCTTGGATAAAATTCTGCATTTTATAAACAGCCTCTGCCTTATAATCCACTGATTTCTCCTTTCTAATGTCAAATATATTATAATAATTAGCTTTTAATAAAACTTGATTTTTTTTGCTATATTCTTATTATTAATTTTATAAAAAGTAATCTAAAAAATCAAATAACCGAGAATCGCTTCTCGGTTATTATTAATTATTTCTATTTATAAATCTTTCAGTTCGTGAAAATAGCCTTGAGGATGATCACATACTGGACAAACGCGTGGTGCATCTGTTCCCTCATGAATATGCCCGCAATTTTGGCATATCCAGCGAATCTTCTGCTCTTTTTTAAAGATCTTACCACTAGATAATAAATCGAAGAAATGTTGATAGCGGTCGTGGTGATGCTTTTCTATTTCCGCAATTTTCCGGAAAGCGAAAGCGACTTTTGGAAAGCCTTCTTCTTCCGCAATACGCGCAAATTCTGGGTAAATCACATCATATTCTTCCCATTCGCCTTCTTTAGCAGCAACTAGATTATCGCTGGTTTTACTATATAAGCTAACTGGATAATTGGCATCAACGCGAAGTGCTTCTCCATTGACATCCTCTGCTAGAAATTTAAAGAAAATTTCGGCATGTTCTTTTTCTTGTGCCGCTGTTTCTAAAAAATTATCATGGATTTGCATCAGCCCTTCCTTTTTCGCCTTGCTAGCATAAAATGTATAACGATTACGAGCCTGCGACTCACCAGCAAATGCTTTGATAAGGTTTTCAGCTGTTTTACTTCCTTTTAATGATTTCATAATGTTCTCCTTTTCTATATATTAATAATATAAGATTTTCTTTTAATTGTAAAGATTTTTACTTCTATTTATGATAAGTTTTATTGGTATTTATTCTGCTTTTCTTCCTTTAAGTATTTATTATTTTTTAGAATGATTAGGATTTATTAATCCATAGTAAACAGCATTATGATATTGTTCGCGAAAAATTCTATCTTTTAAAGTTCCCTCATATTGCATTCCTAACTTCTTCATTACTTTACCTGAGTTATAATTTTCCTCAATATGATATGCCTCTATACGATGGACATCTAATTCATTAAAAAGATATTTAATCACAACACTCATAGCCTCAACCACTAAACCCTTACCCCAATACTTTTTATTAATAATATATCCTACATTAACACAGCGCAAATTGCTGATATTAGAAGCTCCACCAGTACCAATGACTTTATTATTTTCTTTTAGCACTAAAACAAAATCCAAACATTTCCCTTCTTCAATTTCTGCCATTTTGAAATTTATGAAATCGTAAGTATTTTGAATTGATGTGTGACTGGCAAATGGCATATATTGCGTAGTTTCAGCATCACTGGCATACTCAAAAATATCTTCTGCATCCTTTAACTCTACAACCCTCAATATTAATCTTTCAGTCTCCAAAATCGGGAATTTTTTATTACTTTCCATATTTCCTCCATTTCTCCATATTATTTATGATACGTTTCATTGGCGTTTATTTTGCAACTGCGGTAGATTTGCTCTAAAAGCATGAGCTTGACCATTTGGTGGGGAAATGTCGCAGTAGAAAATGACAATCTAACATCTGCTCTTTTCTTTAAATCCTCTTTCAAGCCATAGGAAGAACCAATAATAAAAGCTATTCTTCGTCCTTGATCAAATTGTTCCTGCATCTTCCTAGCTAAATCAACACTGGTAAGACTTTCTCCTTCACTGCATAAGGCGATAACAAAATCCTGATTTTGCAATAACTTTTCAATCTTAGCTTGTTCTTCTTCCAAAGTTTTATTTATTAATAATTGATTTTCTTCTTTTTTTAACGCTACTTCTTCGATATCAAATATTTCTAATTGAGCATAGCGACTAATCCATTTTTGATATTCTTTGATGCCGGTAAGCAAATAATCTTTATTCACTTTTCCGACAGCAATAATTTTTATTTTTTTCATTGTAATGTTAAGGTTTTTTGAACTTCTTGGCCATTTGGCTCAAGTAAATATGTAACAGTTATTTCTGCTCCAGTAACTAATTTTAGGATTAGTCTTGGTAAATCACTACTTTCAGTCAATGGATATTCTACTTCTTGGTAAGAGATTTTTGTCATAAGAACATCGTTAGGAATTCCTGCATTCGCAAAATTACCTTCCTCTACTACTTCTGCTATATAGTAACCTGGGGCAAAATTGAATTTGGAAAAGTATTCACTCGATAAGATTCCCTTTATTCCCAGCTTAACACTTTTATACTCCTGCTGATTCATTAAAGTATCAATAACTACTTGATATTCTGTTAAAGGAATAAAGAAGGACAAGCCTTCGTTTTCTTTATAGTTAGCCACCATCATACCAACTACTTTTCCTTGATAATTAAAAACTGGGGCTCCAAAACTTCCATAGTTTAATGGGATATTGGCTTGATGAGAATATAAATTAAACTGATCTGAGTAAACTACTCGATTACTAGCCGAAAGCGTTCCGACTGTTAAAGCATTATTAAATTCTTTATAAATCGAGGTAGAAATCATATAAATCAATTCTCCCTCTTGAATAGAAGAAGAATCAACAATATCAGCCACTCTATAAGTTTTAGACGCTATAAATGTGTAAATAGCCATATTGTGCTGCTCATAGCCAGCATAATACTGACCAGTATAAGTAATATTATCATAAGCAATGATTTGAAGATTAGAAATAGCTGAATCACTATAAGTACTCATAACATAATAACGATTATCTATTGTTTCATGAGTATAAATAAATCCTGTTTTTAATAAAGTATTGTCGCTATTAGTAATTGTTACAACCATTTCTTTATTATCGACATATTGCTCAACTAAATTATTATTGATAATGTAATCATTCTGCACAACTCCTGCTGGAATTTGGTTATGTACTACTTTGTAGCTGCAACCAGTAAGCAATAATATAATTAATAGAATTCTTTTCATGCTTTAGCTCCTTTGAACTTTAGTGTATTTTAATTTACCACTTTTGAGTTCGCCATTATCTTTATATTCAATAGTTGCTTCATCTTCCATTGTACTAATCGATGCTAGTAAATAATCAAATTCATCATGAATTTCCCAGTCATTGATTTTTACTATCACACTACCTTTTTTAAGTCGATTAGCGCTAGGCGTAAATGAAGTATAATTATCAATAATCACTTGGTCATTAACTTTCTTTACTATTAATCCAAGGGTAGGTATCGCCGGGCGTGAAATTCTTTCAATTTCTGCTAAATATCTTAAAAAATAATTTATATGAATGGAAAATGACATTGAATAAATCTCCAAGTCACCAACACTTCCCATCTTATAAGAGTTAACGCCAATTACTTTTCCTAAGATATTAAATAATGGTCCACCACTATTACCAGGATTTATTGCTGTATTACTTTGAAAAAGTGGCAAAGCAATATCGCTGGCATCGTCTTCATAGAAAATAGATCGATTAGTAGCGGCAATATATCCTTTAGTCAAAGTTCCATATAAAGTTTTCGAAAATGGTGATCCAATGGCAAATGCTTCCTCACCAGTTTGCACCAAATGGGAGTTAGCCATCACTAGACTAGGCGGAACTTTAGTAAAATTAGCAATTGGAATTTTTAAAGCTGCTACATCACCAAAAGTGAAAGCACCAATTAATGTTGCCTCATAGGAAATCGATTCATCAAAAAATACTAGAAATTTTGAACCGCCCTCCACAACGTGGGCATTCGTTCCTATATAAACAAACTTCTCGTCGCTTTTATAGATGAAACCAGTTCCCATTCCTTGAACCTCATAATTCTTTTGGCAAGAATATATGGTGACAACACTTGGAGCCAGTTCTTGATAGCGTTCGGCTAAGGTTTTATTATCAGTTTCTATCGCTATCTCTGGATTATTATAATTATAAATATGTGTTCTATTGCATCCGGTAATAAATAATGCTGATAATAAAATCACTATCTTTCTTTTCATTCTGCTTTCTCCCATAAATCAGCTAATTTCACTATTTCTTTGCGGCTACTAGCGTGAATCAACACATTAGGATTTTTTTGATTTTGCTCAAGCATTTCACGGTTAACCGCTAGAGCCAACTCTTTTGTATTACAGTCTGCACTCAAGTGCATCAAGCAAATAGCTTTCGTTTTTTCTCCTACCACTTCTGTTAGTATTTGTCCACAATCAGAATTTGATAAGTGCCCAGTCGAGGAGAATATTCTTTTCTTTAATTGTGCTGCCCGATTAGAATTGAGAAGCATTTCTTCATTGTAATTTGACTCAATTAAAAAGTACGTCGAATTGTTGATTATTGGTAAAATTCGCGAATTAAGATATCCAGTATCAGGGATGAATGCCAGCTTCTCATCGCCATCGATAATAACGAAACCTAGCGTTGGCACATCATGGGATAGTGGGAAAGTAAAAACATGCATTCCTGCTATTTCTATTTCCATATATGGATCGAGATTATTTTCATCTAATACTTTATAAGTAAAGTAGGAAGAATAGATTTTTTCTGGTGGAAATAATTCTTCCAGTAGTTCTGGTGAAAGAAGATGATCGCCATGACTATGAGTAATTAAAACGGCATCAATCTCCTCTACCTTTAAATTGATTTCCTCAAGTTTCTTCAAGAAAGTTCGATGTGCCAATCCGAAATCAATAAGAATAATTCCCGATTGTCCTTTAATAATTGTAGCATTGCCACTTGAGCCACTGGCCAAAACTATATATTCCATTATTGTGGTATTTCTGCGCCACTATAAGCACTAAAACGTTGCTCTTCTTTATGGAAAACCAGTTTTACAACGCCTGTTTCTCCATTCCGATGTTTGGCAATATTAATTTCAATAACGTTATTTGCTTCCGTTTTGCCAGAAGCAATTGCATTTTGATTATGATAATCTTCACGATATAAAAGGAATACCACGTCGGCATCTTGTTCTATGGCGCCAGAATCTCTTAAGTCTGACATATTCGGTCTTTTATCTCCCTTGCGTTTTTCGCTATCACGGGAAAGTTGGGATAAAACCAGAATTGGAACATTTAATTCTCTAGCCAAAGCTTTTAGACCCCGAGAGTATTCCGCCACTTCAACTTGGCGACTTTCAACTTTTTTCTTGTTAGTAGAAATAAGTCCGATGTAATCGATAATGATTAAATCCACGCCTTCTAGTTTTCGGGCTTTCGCTTGAATATCTGAAAGAGTTATGAAAGAAGAATCATCAATAAAAATATCCATCTCGCTGATAACATCTAATGCCTGTTGAATCTTAGCGGCATCAGTGTTCGATAGGTATTGAAAATTTTTCATCCGATCTGATGCTACTAAAGAAATCGAGGCCAGCATTCTTTCAACTAATTTTACGGCAGCCATTTCCAAAGAAAATATTGCAACTTTTTTCTTGTTTTTAGCAATATTAGTAGCTAAATTCAAAGCGAAAGCGGTTTTTCCTACCGAAGGTCGTGCTGCAATAATAACTAAATCACCTTTTTGAAAGCCATGAAGATAATTATCAATTGCTTTAAATCCTGATAAAATACCTTGTCCAGAAGTTGGAGTATTAACACGGTTTTTAATTTGACCAGCAATCTCTTTGGTAGTTTTAAAATCTCCTACCCGGCGATTTCTGGTAATCTCTAGTACCAACTTTTCAACTTCAGATAAATAGTCGCCAACACTAGTGGTAATTTCTTTGGCATTAATACCAATTTTTTCACTGAGAGTAATTAGCGAACGTAGCAGGGATTTATCTTTAATAATGCGAATATTTTGTTCGGTGTTCTCGATAAAGGTTATTTCTTCTGCTAAATTTAGTAATGTTTGATAACCGCCAATAACAGTTAAATTACTTTCATTTGATAATATTTCAACTACTCCTTGAACTGTTACTTTTTCATTGCGCATATATAACTTTTTAATTGCTGCAAAAATTAACTGATTGTTTAAATTATAAAAATCATCTATCTCTAAACTAGAAGCGACTAAGATAGCTGAAATTTCATCAATCAGTGCTGCACCCAACACCGCATTTTCTGCCGAAATATTGTGCGGCAATTCCTTCATACTTGCTCCTTAACAGAAACTTTGATAGCACCATATACATCCTTAAATAATTCTATTTTAACGATAGTGACTCCAAAGGAAGTAATATGATTTGGCTCAATCTTCCGCTTATCAATATTAGCTTGAAATTTTCTTAATTCTTGTTCAATCATTTTACCAGTCACAGAACCAAACATCCGACCGTCTTTACCTGGCTTGGCAAAAAACTCTAAAGAAATCTTTTCCATTCTTTTTGCAAGAATTAAGGCTTCCTCTTTCTGTTTTTTAAGTTCTTCTTCTTTTCGCAACTGTTTGTTCTTTAATTCTTTAACATGGAAATCATCGGCTGGTACAGCTAATTTTTTCTTAAAAAGGAAATTAGTAGCATAACCATCACTGACATCAACTATCTGGTCACGCCGACCGACTTTGATAACATCTTGCAATAAAATAACTTTCATCGGTTTTTCCTATCCTCCTCTATTTGCACGCTTAATACATCTAATAACTTTTTCTTAACATCTTCTATTGTTTCATCTTTAAACTGGGCTGCCGATCCGGAAAAATGACCACCACCACCCAACTTTTCAGCGATTAATTGGACATTGAATTTCGAATTTGAACGGCAAGAAAGCGAAACCTCATTACTAGCCGTACGACCTATAACAAAGATGGCATTAATTCCACGAATTTGTGTTCCTTCATTAGCCACTTTTGCAATCAAAGTTCTAGTGACAATATCTTCTTCGCTACCCGAGGCAACTATAATACCAAAGAATGGTGTTGTAGAAGTTGCCAAAAAGCGATTTTTCAAAACAAATTCTTCATATTCATCTTCGAGGAATCTATTAGCTTTTTCTACATCAGCACCAAATTCTTTTAAAATCATCGATGATTCATAGGTTCTAGCATCAGTACCACGATGGTAATTATCAGTATCAACCAATATTCCACCTAACATAATCGTAGCAAACTCTTCAGATATATCGATTTCAAAAGGTAATGCCTTAATAAATTGCGCCATAATTTCCGATGTCGAAGAAGAGGATGGCTCAATATGGGAAAAGACCGCTGAGTCTACATATTCTTCTTGACGGCGATGGTGATCAATAATAGCCACTCTTTCAAAACGATCAATCAATTTCGGCGCTAAAGTAATACTTGGTTTGTGCACATCCACCAAGACAAGCAAATCATTTGGAGCAATAATTTCCATTGCCGCTTGAGGAGCAATGATAATATCATTCCAATAGTTTTTATTAAACGATTCTTTTATCGCATTTCTGGTTTTCATTTCTATTAACTTTTCATCATAGACGATTTTGGCATTTAAAGCTAAACTTTTACATATAGCATAAACTCCTAAAGATGCTCCAATAGCATCCATATCTGCCTGAGTATGCGACATGATATATATTCTTTCGGCATTTTCTAAGTTAGCAACAAAAGATTGAGCTAAAACTCTGGTGCGAACTTTACTAGTTGTTCCTTTGCCTTCGCTTCTGCCACCGAAAAATTCCAAGTTCTGACCGTATGTACTAACAACTAACTGATCTCCGCCGCGGCTTAAAGCAACGTCGAGAGCAGTCGAAGATAATTCGCCCAATTTCAATATATTAGCCGTGCCACGACCAATACCAATACTTAGAGTCAGCGGATGTTCCTTGCTACCCAATTGTCGAATATCTTCCAAAATAGAAAAATGCTTATCTAATATTTTGCGATAACTCAATTCGCTCATAAATCCAATAAAAGCATCATTTCTTTGTCTTCTCAAAAGAATCGCATTTTCTTCAGCAAAGGAAAATATTGTGTCTTTAACTTTTATAACACTCTCATTTAAGTCATCGTCGGATTCTACTATAGAGGCAATATCTTGATAGTTATCAACTAAAATTTGCATAATTAATGGCGAGCTATCAGTATAGGATTTTTCTAGTTTATTATAATCCGTGATATCTTTGAAAATAAATAATTTCATTTCTGGTAAAAGCTTAACAGAATAAATGCGGCTCATAATTTCTATCGTAACCATTACTTTGCTGGAGTCAGTCATTAGATCTTCTAGTGCAGGATAAAGCTTAGTAAAGTCTTCACCTATAATATTGATACCACGTTCTTGAAAGAGTTCATTAGTCCAAATAATTTCGTTCTGTTCATCAAAGCTGAGCAAGCCAATTTGTGCAAAATCATAGCTCTCTTTAATATCGACGCCTAGCGTAGAAGCAATATTGATATAATTTAACTTGCTTTTCTTTTCAATTTGCCGAAAGAGCAAGAAAAAGAAAAATGTTGAAGTCGATATGATTACACCAACAGCAATAAATATATAAGTAAATCTGTCAAAATCTTTAAAAATAGCAGTCAAATCAATATCAGTAAAAAAGATTGCCAGATATGCTCCTATAAGGAGCAGAATTTCTATCAAATAAAATATAATAACTTTTTTTCGTTGTTTCTTTAAAATTTCAATCATAGGAGTATTATACCATAAATAATAGGAAAGTTGAATATTTTACTTGTAAAGAACGAATTTTTTCGCTTAAATAAAATTATAGCTATTTTCTCTTTTCCAAGCAAAAAATAAAGAGAAATTATTATTTACTTCCCTATTATTTATGGATTATTTCAACATCATCTATGTTAACACGACGATTATTCGATGTCGATTTAGTTTCATTAATCAAAAAGCGAATTCGACATTTCCCATATTGATTAATCATTATTGTTTTATTAGTTAAGACTTTATTAAGGGGTGGAATATTTTCACTAACGTCAGTCCAGAAAATACCTCCATCTGTGGATTTTTGTACTTTAAAAACCTCTGGCGCTAAATCAGTAGCGTTGCCGAAAATACTGTATTTAAAATTCACTTGCTTAATACCATCAAAATCAAATCTAGATTCTAAAAAAGCTTCTGGATAGTCTTTATTGGGCGAACAGCGAAGTGCTCGCTGCCCATTTGCTATATCATATTCAGTATTGCCTATTGTACATCGTTTAGTTGCAAAAATTTTGCCATTGCCTAAATCATAAGTTTTATCATCATAATTTCCCGAATTCCAAGTATAATCTTCAAAATAAATATAGAAACTTTGCTTAAACTCCTCGGTGCTATCGCTAAGACTACTATTGCTGCTACTATTGCTAACATTACTATTACTGCTGCTATTGCTCTCGCTACTGCTACTGCTGCTATCACTATAACTATCCTTATTATTGCTGCTGCTATTAACGTCTTTGGAGTCATCTTTGCCACAACTTGGTAATATTAAAATTAGAACAAAAGAATATAGGAAAGCTTTGATTATCCGAAATTTCATTATCCTAACCTCCTGTTATCAAACTTTTTAATATTATATCATGTTTATTTGAACTTTTTAATAAATTTAGTGTTTTTGCTATCTACATTTTCTTTCCACAATAATAGCACTTTTTTCCGTTATAATTAGCCGGTTTTATTCCGCCACAATGATTACATCGAAATTGAGCATCCGTTACTGGTTGCTCTATCTTATGTGTCTTATAATAATGACCTACTTCATCCTCTTCATCATCTTCAAAATATTCCTCTTTTTCCTTGGTAACATTCTTTTGGACTAGGATTTTTTGCACAGTCATAAGATTTTTCGCTAGCGCCTTAAAATGTTCACCATGAACTTCAAAAATAACTTTACCAAAAGCGCAACTACGATTTTTTCCATTCACACGAAAATTATCGTTTTGAAGTTGATAGTTTTCAACTTCTCTATAATAAAAGCAAGCAAAAGTTCCGCGATTACGTACTATTATCTCTGTGTCTGTTAGAATCAGTTGTATCTTAAAGCAGGAAATAATTAAATATATTATAACTCCCCAAAATGATAGTCCAATTATAAAGAATATGGATAAAAATATCGCTAGATCAATTGTCAACTTTTGAGTTTGTAATATAGAAACAACAGCTACAATTGGCATTCCCGTAAAAGAAATAGCAAAAATAGCAAAAAACCATGCCATTCCTAAATATCCTTTAGATAAATACAATGGCGAATTAGTATCGTATGTAGTTAAGCGACGCTTAGTCATATTTTTATCTCCATTAAGTAATATTATTTTACTTTCTAATATTTTATCATATTCTTACTATGGTTTTCAGCTATTTATAAACATCGATAAAGAAAGAATTAACATTTTCCAAACCATCAAAGAGGATGATGTTACATTTTAAGTCTAGTTTCCTTGACACTTATCAGGCAAATAAGTCTAGTTTCCCTGACATTTTTAAAGCTAAAAAGTCTACTTTTCTAGACGCTTTTCAAACCAATTAGTCTAGTTTTCTAGACGCTTTTAGCTCAAGTAAGTCTACTTTTCCAGACGTTTTCCAAGCTATTTAGTCTAGTTTTCCTGACACTTTTAAAACTAAAAAGTCTACTTTCCTAGACTTTTTCCAAATAAATTAGTCTACTTTTCTTGACAATTCTCAAATCAATGTACATATTAAATCTTGTATTTTCAAGAAAAATCATTGATAAATAAACAAACTCTGCGCTAATATATTTAATTTAATATATAAAACTGCTATAATTTAGACATACAGGAGAATAATATATGAATCTAAGTAAAAGCATCGACAGTTTTATTTTACCACGACTCAAAGACTATATTATTAAGATCGACCACCAAAATAAAGAGTTTTTCTTAGATGGTATCTATCCTTTTAAAAATGAAAATATCGATTGTTTTCTAGGCGGCAAGATGGTCAATGTCGCTAGCATCTTCTTAGTCGAAGCCAAAGATAGTTCAGATTATATACTGTGGAAAACTCGCTTTATTAATATTATTGAACTCGCTTTAACTCTTCCACTACAAACATGGGGAATATTAGATTTTTTTAAAGCTTTGCATCGCTTACTTAAACATAATATCTACCACAAAGTGATTAGCCAAAAAATCCAAGAGCAAATCAAAGAAAAGTTGGATTGGCGCTCTTTTGTCAATATTGATGATTTATCATTATTTAATAAAACTACTAATTATTATGGAGTAGCTTTTGCCATTGCTAAATATCGAGAAATATTTGCAATGGAAAATGAGGAATACTCCAAAAAACTGTTAGAAAAGTTTTTATCGCATATCCAACAGTATTCTTCTAATCACTTGTTTGTCGATGAAACAGCTGGCGAAGGTCGCTATGATTATTGTAGCATTTTACTTTCCGCTGAGTTGGTTGAACATTTCCATCATTTTCAAATGGATATACCAAAAATAATCGACAAAATGTTTGATAAAACTATTGAGATTAATCTGCTACTAGCAAATAATCGTGGTGATGGGTTTATGTATGGCCGTAATCTTGGTAGTTATGGTGATAACGCCGCATTGCTAACACTCTCGCTGGCTGCTGCAATCGGCAAATTATCTGAAGAGCAGCTAAAGATTACTTGGGCTTACGCCAACGCCATTGTTAATAAATATAATAACTTTTGGGTTGACACTGAATTAAATAGTTTAAATACTTGGGAGAAAGGTAGACGCACCGACTCCCATCGCTATAAAGAAAAACTACTCAGCGAGAACTTTGCAACGGCTATGCAGATTATTGATGCTGTTCATTATTTACGTGAAGTAGGACTGGCACAAGCAGAAATAAATGAAAAAGAAATTTCCGATATCCTAGCTCTACCAGATGCTTTTAAACTCTTCTATTTCTACCAAGATAACCTAAATAATCAAAAGGCCATGCTCATCTACCGACACAAAAATTTTATTTTCCAATTGCCAATAGTCAGCGGTGGTCGCGATCATTATGATAAAGCTTCCTACTATCCAATCCCACAAATGAACAGAGTTCTTGAAGCATCTCCTGAAAGTAATTTTCCTTTTTTCTGGCCGCATTTTATTACCAAAGAAAAAGATGTCGCTTCTCCATTAAACAATTTTAAAAATATTATTATTCACGAGAAGATTAAGATGCTGGAATTTGATGTGACTGGTTTTCCATATATTTATAAATATTCTAACAATAACGATAGTGTTGGTGAAATGAAAATATTATCTGAAGTAAGTTGTCACGTCGCTTATACTTTTAATGAAAACATTATCGGTATGAAAATGACGATTAGTGATCCTAATAAAATTCTAACTAATTATCAAATTCATTTTAGTCGTTTTAATAAAAATATCGCGATTAATCCGCCACATGGTGCAGTATTAAAAGATATGGACGTCGGTATTTATAATTGTAGTAATCACGGTGCATTTACCAATTTCGCCTATGAAGGAGTTTTAAGCAGCGAATCATTCTGTTGGAAAGTCGTTTTTGCTAGCGAGGCCAATAATGATTAATATTAAAAATGTTTCTAAAAGTTATGATGGAATAAAACAGGCTGTCGATAATCTAACTCTAGAATTACGACCAGGCGAAATTTTTGGTTTTCTTGGCCCTAATGGCGCCGGAAAAACTACTACCATCAAAATGATTGTAGGAATAAGCAAAATTGATTCCGGTCAAATAAAAGTTGGTAACTATGATATAACCGCCGAACCAGAGGAAGCCAAAAAACATTTTGGTTATATTCCTGATTCACCGAATATGTTTTTAAAATTAAAAGGAATTGAATATCTAAATTTTTTAGCAGCTATATATCGGGTAGATCAAGTAAAGGCCAAAAATCATATTGAAAAAATGGCGAGAGATTTAGAGATTTTTAATAATCTTGATCAATTAATTGAAAGTTATTCCCATGGTATGCGCCAAAAGTTATTAATTATAGGTGCTCTACTCCATAATCCCGATATTTGGATTCTTGACGAACCGCTCACTGGTCTTGACCCTAAATCCAGTTTCTATCTTAAAGAATTGATGCATCAGCATGTCGCTCAAGGAAAAACGGTCTTTTTCTCTACTCATGTTCTCGATGTCGCTGAAAAATTATGTGATCGAATTGGAATTATTAATAGAGGAAAATTAATTTTCGTTGGCACTGTTGATCAGCTAAGAAAAGAAAGGACCGGCTCGCTAGAAGAAATTTTCTTGGAGCTAGTAGAATGAAAAATATCTTCTTGCTGACTAAAATTTTTACCAAAACAGCTTTTTATGATGTCTTCAAATTGATGCGAAAGAAAAAAACTAATCGCCCGCGTCTGTCGCTAATTATTCTTTTCCTTCTGCTTTTTCTCTATCTTGCCTTCATGGTAGGATTTCAAATCTATTTTATTGGCTCTGAATTTGTTAATTCTAACTTAGATCCTTTTACTTTGTTTTTAGCACTTGTTCCCGGCACCGCTATTTTCATTTTATTAATAGCTCCTTTAACACTTATTTCTCTGCTATTTCTAACAACTGATAATACGCTCTTTCTCCCTTTGCCAGTAAAACCAAAGGAAATATTTTTTGCTCGTCTACTTTCTGCCTACATTGTTACTATGCTTATAACACTAATTGCTATTGCTCCAATGTTTTTGGGGTTGCTTCCTTTAATATCCGTTAATATTACTTTAATTTTGTATTTATTAATCTATATCTTTTTATTGCCAATTTTGCCGATTACTATAATAACCTTTATCGCCTTACTTCTCGCTCGCTTTTTAAAAATAGGAAAGTTGAAGATAATCTTTTCCATTCTCGGTTTTACTGCAATTATCGCTATTTCTTTTGCTTTGCCCGCGCTTCAATTTTCTATCGAAAATATTAATAATGTAATGACTTTTAATGGCATTGTCAAAAATATAAATTACTGTTTTCCTCTGACATTTTTAATGTATTCTGCATTTCTTCACTATACATCCTTTTCTGGTTTATTGTTTTTTCTGCTTTTTCTTTTGACAGTAGTCGGCGCTATAATCATTCTGCTTTTATTAGCTAGTCGCTTGTATCTACCAATTATGCTTGATGATCAAAATAAGACAACGAAAAAATCTGGTGATTTCATTCTTAAAGAAACAAAATCAATTGATGTTACTGTCTTCTCGCTCATCAAACAAGATTTTATTTCTCTGAAGCGTTCTCCAATACTTTTAGTTAATATTCTTTTAGTTCCTTTTATTGTGCCGGCAATAATTTTCTTCACTTCAATCATCTCTCTGCTTTTTTATGATGTTAATATTTTAAATCAAAACTTTAAGCTTGATGGTAGTATGCTTGCCACAATTGTCGCCATTACCGCTTTCTTTCGGATTGGTAATTCCGCTGCTGTAACAAGCTACTCTCGCGAAGGAGAATCAGTGTATTTTTATCTTTATACTCCTCTATCACGACTGCGCATCTTTTATGCAAAATTTCTTCTCGCTTTTATTCTGCCGACAATTTCATTTCTTCTTTTCTTTATTCCAATAATGATATTGTTAAACCCTCTAACTAACTTCTTTTTCTTCTTCTATTTATTTATAATCTTTCTTTTATCTAATGCACTTTCAACGATGATTGGCATTTTAATCGATTTGCGCTTCCCAAAAATTCATTGGACTTCCTTGACTAATTTAGTTAAACAAAATATGAATATCCTTCTTACTACTCTTGTCGAAGTCGTTTTTAGCATTGTTTTCTTTATTGTTGCGATAATTATTTCTAGTAACGGCTTGGATTATTTGCATCAAATCGGTATAATTACTATACTTGTTTTATTATTAAGCAATTATTTATTATTTCGCCACTCGATTTGGCAAAATAAAAATTTCTACCGGAGGATTATGTGAAAAAGACTTATAAAGTATTAGATCGACCAGATTTTAAAAAAGCGGCTATGCGCAAAAAAGAAGAAATTAACTATCATAATTTAGTATTAGAAATCGCCGATGAATTAAAAGAATATGCTCGCGAACAAAAAGCATTTGTCGCCACTTTTGGCTGTCAAGCCAATGTCCGAGATGGCGAGATAATCAGCGGGATTATGCAAGAGATCGGCTTTCAACTTACCGATAATCGCGAAGAGGCACGCGTAATTATTTTTAATACCTGTGCCATTCGAGAAATGGCGGAAAGCAAGATATATGGACAACTAGGCTGGGCAAAAGCTTTAAAGAAAAAAAATCCCAATATTATTGTTATTCTTTGTGGCTGTATGGCTCAGGAAGAAAAAAACATCGCTTTGATTGAAGAAAAATTTCATCAGGTTGATATTATTTTTGGTACACATAACATCGAAGAACTTCCTAACTTATTGCTCGATTTTATAATTAATAAAAATAAAGTAATATCTATTCGTTCTGAACAAGGAGATATTAAAGAATTTGCTCTTGATTATCGGCAAAAACTCCATTCCGCTTTTGTCAATATTATGCAGGGCTGTGATCGCTTTTGTTCTTATTGCATCGTTCCTTATGTCCGCGGTCAAGAACGGAGTCGCGAGAAAAATGAAATTCTTAAAGAATTAACAAAGCTTCGCGATGATGGTTATGTTGAAGTGACTCTCGTTGGCCAAAATGTAAATGCTTATGGCAAAAATCTCAAAGTTCCAGTCACTTTCGCTTCCCTGCTTAAAGATACAGCCAAGCTTGGTTTTGCTAGAATTCGCTTTATCACTTCTAACGTTTATGATTTTACTGATGAAATGATCGATATAATTAAAACACATCCGAATATTATGCCGCATATTCATCTACCTCTCCAATCTGGCGATGATCAGGTATTAAAAGCAATGAATCGTCAATATAGTTATCTAGAATATCAAACGCTCTATCATAAGCTGCGGACAGCTATTCCGAATATCTCTATTACCACCGATATTATTGTTGGTTTCCCTAATGAAAGTGCCGAAGCCTTTGAAAAAACTTATCAAGCCGCTGAACAGCTTCAATTTGATAGTGCCTTCACTTTTATTTACTCGCCACGTCCTGGAACACCTGCTAGCAGAATACAAGATAATATATCATTAACTGAAAAAAAACAGCGTCTATATCGACTGAATAATTTGATTGCAGAAAGTGCTAAAAAAAGAAATGCACTTCTTCTTCATCTATCTTTAGAAGTTCTTGTGGAAGGACAAGAAGAAAAAAAGGACGCTATCGTCTATTTCGGCTATTCAAAAGAATTAAAGCTTGTACACTTTACCTCTGCTGTTCCATTAACTATTGGTATGTTAGTAATGGTAAAGATACAACGAGCAATGGCTTGGACTCTTCACGGAACAATTGATTTAGAACAATCCTCTTTGTTAAATGCACAAAGTATTAATCACCTGCTTCATCAAGATAATGCTATTAAAAATGCCATGAATTTAAAAAAGTTAGTGGAAAGTAATTCTGAGTTATCAGCTTTAAAAGAAAAAATTATTACTTTGAAGAAAGATATAGTAAATGCCAAAGATACTAAAGTTCAAGAGGAATTAAAAAAGCAGAAAGAAGAATTAGAAAAAGCCTTCAATATGCATCCGTTAATTTATAATCATCGAATAAATTTAAACGAAAGCAATCAGCTGTTTTTACAGATTGAAAAAATTCTCGATTTTAAGTCATAATCTACCTCTTTTAATCATAACTTCAATTGAGGTAAGCTTATGAACAAGTATCGTGAAATAGTAACTAAAGCAGTAATTGCGAAAGGTCGCAAAACATATTCAACAGCGCATTTATTATTACCAGAAAAGAAAGCATCAAAAGTACTCGGCTGCTGGATTATCGCCCATCAATGTCACGCTAAATATCAGGAAGAAGTAATTATCGAAGGGAGCTATGATGTCCATATTTGGTATGCTCATAGCAATGATACCATGACAGATGTCATGCAACGAAAAATTACTTATAGTGAAATTATGCCAGTAAAGATTAAATCTGGAGAGATTTTATCTGATAAAACTGAATTAAAAGTGATGACTGTCAAATATCCAGCATGTATTTCTTTAAAGCTTATTGATGAGGCTCATATCGAAGCAGTGGTTGAGAAAGAATTAATACTTGATGGTATTGGTGATGCCACTTTACGCGTGCAAATTTCTGATGATTTTGAAGATGAATTTCTGCAAGATCAAGATATAGATAATAATATTAATGTCAATTTCTTAAAGAAAACTTTATAAGTCAATAATCGATTCTTTGATACTATAGGCGCATTTTAAGGCACTATAAAAGGCAAAGAATAAATTAAACCCGCCACACAAACCATCTACATCTAATACTTCACCAATAAAATAAAGATGAGGGCGGCGCCTCGTTTGAAAAGTTTTTAAATCAATTTCCTCTAATTGAACACCACCAATAGTCACTTGAGCATTCTTAAAAGAATCAACTCCGGTGACTTTTATTTGAAAATTATTGATAGTATCAAATACTTTTTTTAATTCTTCCTGTTTCAACTTTTCCCTCTTGTCCCAATTACTAATTCCACATCTTTTATAAATCATTTCGGCTAAGCGAGTTGGAAATAATCCGCCAAGAATATCTAGTTTATTAAGTCCTAATTCATTTCTAGCACTAAACCATGCTAAATCTTTATCCTTTAAAAATGCTAAAGAAATCTTTATATCTTTATTGCTAAAATCTCCCCGAATATGACGGTTGAGATAAGAAGCGAGATTAAATATAACTATTCCTGAGATATAATCTTTTTTAAATAATACTTCGCCCTCTTCTTGGGCGATTATTGAATTATTTACATATATTCTAGCTTCAGCATTATAGGAAACACCTTCCAAACCAATAATGTCATTACTGGCAACTTTAATTGGTGCTAACCCTGGTGATGTTGATGTAACTTCAAAACCATTATGCGCCAGAATATTTAGCATTTTTCCATCACTACCAAAATCAGGATAGCTTTTCCCGCCAGTAGCGATTATTAGATAATCAACTTCCAATTGCTCATTATTATTGAAACGCAGAACATATCGGCTTTTCCCACTTATCGATACTACTTCTTTCTCAAGCAAGACTTGAACATTGCTAGCAGTTAATTGATTTCTTAATATATTAATAACACTATTAGCGGTCAAAGAATAAGGATAATATAAGTTGCCTATTTGCCGTGCACTTATACCTAATTGTGATAAAGCGTCCATCACCAAAGAAAAATCTTTCTGCAACAATTGATCGATTTCTGAATGATTATAATTCCCTTGACCTTGCTCTATTAAAGCGTTAGAAAAATTACAGCGACCGTTGCCAGTCGCTAATAATTTTCGCCCAATCCGCGAATTTTTTTCAATTAAAATAACTTCATGTTCTGGGAGTTGTTTTTTTATTTCTATTGCTGCAAGTATTCCCGCCGCGCCAGCTCCAACAATCGCTATTTTCATATCGAGAAAGTTTAATTTTCCTCTTCACTTACAACCGGTTGTTCTTCCGGAGTATTTACTTCAATATATTTAATTACAATCGAGCGATTTTTTCCTTCGCCTTGGCTTTCAGTCCGAATATTCGGATATTTAGAAAGTTCCCCATGGATCAAACGTCTTTCATCAGAAGTCATAGGATCCAGCTTTAAATCCTGACGAGTACTCTTTACTTCGTCAGCCAACTTTTTCGCTAATTTAATATAGCGATCATATTTTCTTTCTTTATAGGAATTAATATCAATTAATAAATGAAAATGACGTTTAAATTCATGAGCTACAGCTGCTCTAACTAAAGTAGTTAAAGCTTGAAGTGTTGCTCCATCTTTTCCAATTATTAATGAGCTTTCACTAACTTCCAACTTCAATTTAATAACTTGATTTTCAAAAATACTCTTAATTTCAATTTTAATACCCATTTTTTCGATAATATTTCGAACATAGTTACTAGCATATGAAATAATATCGGAATAAAAATAAGTATAAATTATAACTTCCTTATCAGTATTTTTTTCAACAAAATAATTTAAGTATTGAACATCAACATTTTCTTCAATACTTGCATGTTCTAAAGCTTCTTCTAGAGTCGCTCCTTTATAAATAGGCATTATTTTTTCCTCCGTTCAATAAAATAATCGAGGGCAAATGAACTCCCAATCGTGAATATATTCGATGAAATAAAGTAAACTAAGATACCAACTGGTAAATTAAGACTAATGAAAATCATAAAGATCATCATAATATTGCTCATCATCTGAGTTTGTTTTTGTGAATCGCGAGTTTTTTGATCAACTACAATATTCTTTTTAGCATTCTTCCGCTTTTGCTTCCATGCTGGTAATTTAAAGGATATAAATTGGGTGGAGATAGAAATTATAAATAATATGAAAGCGAGAGCTTTGAAGTTTGTTGAGGTAAATAGGTAACTAGAAAGAACTTTCCCCATGTTAACTCCAAATAATGTCCCCTGCTTCAATACATATGTTTGACTGACCGCACCCCACATTGCCAAGAATATTGGTAACGTCATAAATGGTCCAATCATCGCCGACATAATCTTAATATTATTTTTCTCATACAACTTCATAATTTCTTGCGATGCACGAGATTTAGCATTTGGATCAGTAATACCAGCATATTTAGCTTGAATTTTAGCTATTTCTGGTTGAATAGCCTGCATCTTATGTGTTTGTAGTGTTTGTTTTAAAGTTAATGCGGTAATTAAAGAACGCATAATAAATGTTACTACT
The DNA here is from genome assembly GCA_023690525.1 of Holotrichia oblita. NCBI lineage: Eukaryota > Metazoa > Arthropoda > Insecta > Coleoptera > Scarabaeidae > Holotrichia > Holotrichia oblita. Next base: position 62,426 of record JALQSN010000087.1, on the reverse strand, counting down.
ACGATGGCAAAGATATTGGCAATTACACTACTACCAAAAAAATTACTAAACATTATCAGTAATTGCGATACCGGGAAAACAATAATTAATTCGATTGGTCCTTGCTTGATAGCATCAATCCAATCTTTTTTTCTAATCATTGTTTGTTCTGGTATTTCTACACCTGGAACATCTTTTTGAGTAATACAGCCAGATTTCAATTCTTTGTAGCGTTTGTTTACAGCTTTCTTATAAGTATCGCCGCTTTTATCGCCTTTAAAATCATCATAAAATTTAATAGCTGCATCATCACTTTTTCCACCTGGATTATTTGTTTTCCAAGTATTCATAAATTTTGTTTCAACAACAATATTAGTATCTTCAAAGTAGTCTACCTTAATTTGTCGTTCGACAAATGCAGTCGCTTCTGCTTCTAAAGTTGGCTTATCAATATTACAAAAATCATTGGTTTGACAGCCAGTTGAAAATAAGAGCATGAATAGACCCAAAATAGTTAATTTTAATTTAATCCTCATTGTTCACCTCGAGTTTGGCAAATAATCTTTTCAAGGAGTCCATATTAGCTTGGTAAGTATTTTTTAAATAATTTTCTTTTACTATAATTACTATTTCTAAGTTTCCTTTAAGATAATCTTTAATCCATGTTCTTAAAAAAGAGTGGATTTGTCTTTTTGCCTTATTTCTTTTGACAGCATTTGCAACTTTACCGCTGATAGTAACACCAATCTTTACCGCATGACTTTTACGATAAAAAACTTTATAGTCACTATTCGATAAACCTTGACCTTGGGAAATTACTTTCCGGTAGTCTTCATTTTTCTTAAGACGATATACTTTTTTAAGCACAGTCCTAAGCCGATAATTGATATCTTCCTTTAGCCCGACGGCGTTTCAGGACCTTCCGGCCATTTGCGGTGGCCATTCTCGCACGAAAACCATGAGTTTTAGCATGTTTTCTCTTATTTGGTTGATATGTTCTTTTCATAATATTCCTCCTAACTACAAAAAAAAGATAGACGCGATTGCGCTTAAAGAATTATAACTTAATATAGTATTAAAAGTCAACTAGCTACTATCTATTTTTCTTAATTCTTGATCTCTTTTTACATAAATATCAATTTTAAGCGAATAAGTTGCCGAATTTAGTATAAGAAATTTTGTAAAAATCGCAACTTTATTTCTTCTTTACTATATAGAAAACAGTTTTGGCAAAGGCAATTTTTTCGTCCATTGACATGTTTTCTGTATAAACCGAGATATGTTTTAAGAATTCACTTGCATCGTAATCAGAATTAATTTGCTCAGCAACCTTATAATTGCCATTAATTTCATTACCTACTAAGTAGTCGAGAGAAACTTCATATAACTTTGCTAGCTTAAGCAAAATAGTAAAATCTCTTGGAAAGGTCTTTCCTGATTCATATCCATGATAAGTAGATAAACCGATACCCAATTTTTTAGCGACTGTAGTTTTACTCCAGTCCTTATTCACACGCAAATTCTCTAATTTCTTATGCAACATCGAATTCACCTCACACGAATAAATTATAATTTTAGCTTTTTCATAAATGATTTTTCTGCTTTAAATAATAAATAACAACGGAAAAGTTCGTTTGAAATGAATATTAAAAACTCTTCTAAAATTAAAGAAGAGTCTTTTTATGGTAAAAATAATTGCTGTTTTTATTTTCTTTTTTTAATAAAATAAAAAATAGTTTTTGCGAAAGCCACTCTCTCATCTATCGACATACTCTTTGTGTAATCATGGATGTGTTTCAAAAATTCAGTAGCTTCATAATCTGTATTGATCTGTTCGGCAATTTTATAGTTACTACTAGATTCATTACCAATTAGATATTCTAGTGATACTCCATAAAGCTTCGTCATATTTACAAGAATAATATGACTTTTAGGAAAAGACTTACCGGACTCATAACCGTGATAAGTGGACAAGGCAATGCCGAGCTTATTAGCTACCTCTGTCATGCTCCAATTTTTATTCATCCGCAAATTTTCCAGTTTTTTATGCAGCACTAAATTCACCTCACACGAATAAATTATAGAATTATCTTTCCCACAAATTGACTTTTTACGGCAAATAATATATAATATTCTATAACTTCGTGTTGGGTGAAAACGAGTTTTTAGGTGAAGGAGTAATAAATGAATAATGATGCAATACTGACCGAATTATATAAAATGTTGGATTTTTTGCATCTTTTTCATACCAAAATTATTCCAAACAATGCCGAAAATAGCCGAAAGCTTAAAATTTGCTTCAGCTTCATTGAATTAAAAGTGACCTTCTGTCGGCTAGAAAAATTAACTTATCATTATTTTTCGTTTTGTGATCTTCATATCTTCACCATTATTGAAAAGCGAAAAATGAATGATCGGGAAATAATTTTTATTGGACTTTGGCTCTACTTTATTATGCATGGTGAAAATTTAGAAATCGCGAAAAAGAATGCGTTAACATTCTCTAGGAGTTTTCGCGAACTTCTAGGTGAAAGTTTGAAAAAAGAAAATAATTCTATGGTCTAGAAAAAGAAAACCAAAAAATCTTAGTTGGCGGCACAACAACAACCTTAGCGCTGATAGTTGAATTAATACTAATAGGTGTAAACATAATTTTCTCCTTTCAATGACATTGTATCTATTAAAAAAAGAAATTTTTAAAACGTCGGTCATACTTTTCAAAATAAGGGGGTTAATATGGAAAAGACATATTTATATGAACAAGAATTGTTAAATGCTATTGGTAAAATATATAAAGATTTACGCTGCCTAAAGCACAAAACGCAACAAGAGCTAGCTTGTGGTTTGTGTAGTCGGAATAATATTTCTGACATTGAGAACGGAAAGCAGAAGATACCTAATATTATTATATTAAATCGTCTAGCCCAAAAGTTGGGAGTTGGTTATTATCAAATCTTAGAAAAAGCGGAAAATGAAGTAAATAATACCCAAGAATTAGCAAAAAGAAAAATCATTAATCTTCTTACATTCAGTAAATATCAGGAAGCGAATAATCTAGCAAGTAAATACTTAATAAATAAATCGGAAGAAAATTTTAAATATAAAAGTTTCATCCTTGGTAGTCGCGACTTTTATAATCATCAATACATAAGCGCTAATCAAAAATTTATATCAGCTCTAGACAGTTTAAAAAATATTACTAAAAACACTATTCTTTCTTATATAGATATATTCTTAATGAATGGTTATATTTCGAGTCTACTACAATATTGCCGTAAAGAATTTCTGAATGAAAAGACTTTGCAATTCCTTTACATATTAAAAAATTCCATCGAATACTATTTAGCATTTGAAACAAGAAGTCTAATAAGACTCAAAATCTATTTATTCGATTATTTCCGGTTATTTGCTAGATATGACGTGTGCGAAAAGCTTTTAAATGAAATTGAACCAGTCATTGATGAATGTGCCTTTTATGAAAATAAGACTGAGCTTGCTCTTGCGCTAATTCCCTATTATATTCAAATAAATAAAGAGTATAAAATTAGAGAAGTTATTGAAAAAACAAGAACTATCCTAGAAATGTATGATCTATCTGAATTAAGTAAACATTTCGAAAAAGCTATTACTGATTTTGATAAAGCTCTAAATGCTTTTCAATAAAATTAACTTATTATCGCTACAAATTATTGTATAATATCATTAAAGAGGTTTTTTATGGATGCATATGAAATATTACAAGAAAAAATTCGCCATTTATATAATAAGCTGGCTTGGATTAATGGTTTGAAAATGAAAGATGCTTTTGCTGATTTAAAATCATCGGAAGTACATTGCCTTGAATTTATACATAATAATCCCGATTCAAATATGACCCAAATCAGCAAAGTTTTTATCTAAGCAAGGGCGCCATTAGTAAAATCACTAAAAAGCTTATATCTAAAGGGATGATTGAGAGTTATCAAAAATCAGATAATAATAAAGAAATTTATTTTAAACTTACTAAAGCTGGAAAAAAAATTAACGATATTCATAAAGCGCTACATAATGAATTTAAGCTTAGAGATAAAAATATTCTTGAACAATTAGATAAAGATCAATTTGCAATAATTACTGGTTTTATCGATGAATATAGCAACCATCTGGAAAAAGAGATTCATAAACTTAATATGAAAAATAAATCCGAATAGCTAAATTTTTCTTGCATATTTATGTTGACACGGGAACGCCGATTCGATAAAATGGTTTCCGAGGAAATAAAAATATGGATGAACAAAATATTCACAATTCTTTATATAATGATAAATATGTTAAAAAAGGTGCTCGTTCTAATATCGAGCTTCTTCAACTTAACTTACGACCTACGGAAGATAAAATTTACTTAACTATTGGTGAGGATTGCGTTATTTTAGGAACAATTAACCTGCAACGTGGACAAATGAAAATAGGTAATCGTGTGCTTGTCAATGAAGGTACAACTTTCTTCTGTACTGAAAATATTACAATCGGAAATGATGTCATGTTTTCTTGGGGATGTACTATTGTTGATAGCAATATGCATTCTACCGATTCACGCGAAAGATTAAAAGATACATTGCACGCTAGAGAAAAATTTGAAGCGCATACCTTAGGGCAAGACATTAGTTGGTCAAGCATCAAAAATGCTTCTGTAATAATAAAAGATAAAGCTTGGATTGGCTTTAATTCTATTATTATGAAAGGTGTTACTATTGGCGAAGGCGCAATTATCGCCGCAGGCAGTGTCGTCGTTAATGATGTTCCTGATTATGCAGTAGTCGGTGGCAATCCAGCAAAAATTATTAAGTATACTACCTAGGTTTTTAACTTAAAGAAAAAGTTAGCAAGAAACATTTTTTCTTTTTAACTAATACACAGAAAGAACATATATGTTAAAAAACATTTAAAGAATTATAATGTCAGTTGATTTTTATAAATATAAGTCATATACTTACGACATTGGAATACCAATAGAATTGTATTTTGAGGAGGTTTAAAAAATGATTAAATTATTAAAAAATTTAAAATCATTTGAATGGCTACAAATAGCTATTTGCTTGGTTTTTATTGTCATACAAGTGTGGCTTGACCTTACTTTGCCTGATTATATGTCAACCATTACTCGACTAGTGCAAACTGAAGGAAGTAAAATGGAAGACATTTGGCTTAATGGCGCTAAAATGCTCTTATGTGCTTTAGGAAGTTTATTTGCAGCATTAGCTGTTGGTTTTTTTGCCGCCCGTATCGGCGCATCTTATTCTCAACGCTTGCGTAGTCTTCTTTTTAATAAAGTTGATTCTTTTTCTATGGGGGAAATCAATAAATTTTCCACTGCCAGCTTAATAACTCGTTCTACTAATGATGTAACTCAAGTACAAATGCTTATCACTATGGGCTTACAGATGATTATCAAATCACCAATTATGGTTGTTTGGGCCATAATAAAAATTGCTGGAAAAGGTCACGAATGGACTTTGGCGACTGGTGTTGCCGTCTTAATTCTTTTATTTACTTTCGCTTTCCTCATTCTTCTTGTTTTGCCGAAATTCAAAAAAATGCAGGCCATTACCGATAGCTTGAATCGTGTAACTCGCGAAAACTTAACTGGTCTTGCCGTTGTGCGGGCTTATAACGCCGAAGATTATCAAAAAGAAAAATTTGAAGAAGTCAATAAGGAATTAACTGACACACAATTATTTACTTCGCGAGGCATGGCTTCTTTAATGCCAATGATCACGATGATAATTAGTGGACTGCCTTTAGCAATATATTGGATCGGCGCCACTTTAATCAACAATGCGGCTATGCCTGACAAATTAGACATCTTCTCACACATGGTCGTTTTCTCTCAATACGCTATGCAAATAATCATTTCCTTCATGATGATTGCCATGATGTTTGTCATGGTACCAAGAGCTTCAATTTCTGCTAAAAGAATCAATGAAGTTTTAGATACCGATCCTTCTATTAAAGATGGTCCAGCTACTGAAGGACTAGCTGGTGTTCAGGGAGATGTGGAATTCAAGAATGTCAGCTTTAAATATCCGGAAGCTGCCGATTATGTTCTTCACGATATCAGCTTTAAGGCTGGGCGTGGTGAGACAGTAGCTTTCATCGGATCAACCGGAAGCGGTAAAAGTACTATAATCAATCTTATTCCCCGCTTTTTCGATGCTACCGAGGGAGAGATTCTAATTGATGGCATTAATATTAAAGATTATAAATTAGAAGCCTTATTCAATAAAATCGGTTATATTCCTCAAAAAGCTGTTATCTTTGATGGCACCGTTTCATCTAACGTCGCTTTTGGCGATAATGGAAAAGAACAAACAGAAGATGATGTTAAAAAAGCTGTTGCCATTGCTCAAGGTAAAGAGTTTGTCGAAAAGATGGAAGATAAATATGATAGTTCTATTTCTCGTGGGGGCACTAATATCTCTGGCGGTCAAAAACAGCGTCTAGCCATCGCTCGAGCTATCTGTCGTCAACCTGAAATCTATATCTTCGATGATAGCTTCTCCGCTCTAGATTATAAAACAGATCGGATTTTGCGAACTGCTTTAAAACGCGAAACACAAGGTGTTACTACCTTCATAGTTGCCCAACGTATTGGTACTATAATCGACGCTGATAGAATTATCGTATTACATAACGGTAAAATCGTTGGTGTCGGAACTCATAAACAATTACTTACTACTTGCGATGTTTATAAAGAAATCGCTCTATCACAATTAAGTGAGGAGGAATTAGCACAATGAAAGAAAATACAACACCTACCCCGAAAATGCCACGCGGTCCTATGGGCGGCATGCGTGGCGGTCCTGGAATGGGCGGCGGCGAGAAAGCCAAAAACTTTAAAGCTACAATCAAAAGATTAATAAGTTATAGTAAAAAATATCAACCTTTAGTTGTGTTCGCCCTCATCGCGACAGTTGCTGGAACTATCTTGCAAATACTTGGTCCTGATAAATTAAGACAATTAACTAATATAATCAGTGAAGGATTGCCTAGACTCGTCAATGACATTCCTGTTTATAAAGCTATTGACTTGAAAGAAGTCAGTAAAATCGCTTTATTGCTTGTCGGTTTTTATATTGTCGCTGTCATACTCAATTTATCTCAAAACATTATCATGGCAACAATAACCCAAAAAATCGCTAGAAATTTACGCTCAGATATTTCCACCAAAATCAATAAATTACCTTTTAGTTATTATAATAAAACTAGCTATGGGGATGTTCTTAGTCGCGTTAGTAACGATGTTGATACTATTGGTCAATCATTAAATCAAAGCATAGGTACTTTAGTTTCTGCTATTACTATGTTTATCGGCTCAATTATTATGATGTTTGTTACGAACTGGATTCTCGCTTTAACTGCCATTGTCGCCAGTTTCTTCGGTTTCTTCCTAATGATGCAAATCATGAAAAAATCACAAAAATACTTCATCGCTCAACAAAGGGAGCTCGGTTATATTAATGGTCATATCGAAGAAATTTATTCTGGACATAATGTTGTCAAAGTATATAATGCCAGTGGCAAGGCTAAAAAGACTTTTGAAGGAATCAATGATAAATTATATAAAAGTGCTTGGAAATCGCAATTCTTATCCGGTCTCATGCATCCTTTAATGTCTTTTATTGGAAACTTTGGCTATGTAGCTGTTTGTGTTGTTGGCGCTTCCTTAGCACTTCAAGGACATATCTCCTTTGGAGTTATCGTAGCCTTTATGATCTATATTCGCTTGTTCACCAATCCGCTTTCACAAATGGCACAAGCTGCTAACAATTTACAAAGAACAGCCGCTGCTAGCGAAAGAGTATTTGAATTCTTAGATGAAAAAGAGATGGAAGATGAAAGTCAAAAGACTAAAAGATTAACAAATATTCGAGGAGCAGTCACTTTTAAAAATGTTCGTTTTGGTTATACTCCAGATAAAACAATTATTAATGATTTTTCTGCGACTATTAATCCCGGGCAGAAAGTTGCAATTGTTGGTCCAACCGGAGCCGGTAAAACAACCATTGTTAACTTGCTGATGCGTTTCTATGATGTCGATAGCGGAGAAATCCAGCTTGATAATATTTCTTCCACCGCCGTTCCACGAGAAAGCATCCATGATCAATTCTGTATGGTTCTTCAAGATACTTGGCTCTTTGAAGGAACAATTGCTGATAATATTATTTACTCTAAGAAAACTGCCAGTCGTGATGATGTAATCAAAGCTTGTAAGACCGTTGGACTTCATCACTTTATCCAAACTTTACCGAACGGATATGACACTGTGCTGAATGATAAAGCCTCGCTATCAGAGGGTCAAAAACAATTACTGACGATTGCTAGGGCAATTATTAAAAATTCACCATTACTAATATTGGATGAAGCTACTAGCTCTGTAGATACTCGGACAGAACGTATCGTGCAAGTGGCGATGGATAAACTTATGGAAGGACGCACTTCCTTCGTTATCGCCCATCGTCTTTCTACAATTAAAAATGCCGACATTATTCTCGTAATGAAGAATGGCGATATTATTGAAAATGGTACGCATAATCAGCTTTTAGAAAAAGGTGGATTCTACGCCGATCTCTATAAGAGTCAATTTGAAAAGGAATAAAAAGTTACTCGATAAACTTGACAAATTTCTATAGCGACTAGAGACTTAGGATTTTAGCGCCAAAGCTACTCTCATCCCAAATATCAATATTATCATAATAAACTTTCTTTCCATTAACATCCTTAGTTTCAAATCTAGATAAGTCTAGTCTGTTTTTTTCATTCATCATTCTATGAACTGAACCGAGCATGGTAGTTAGAGGATATCTTGCCGAATTAACAACTAGGAAAAAATTTACTTTAATTGAAAATTCTGAAATACTTAATTGATTTAAGAAATAATTAATAAAGAATCTAAGACTTTCTACCATTTTTAATTTTATTTTATCTTTATCAATTTCGCCAGACTTAAACTCTATAAAATTTATACTATTTTTTATATAAATTGCATCCGCGGAGCAGGGGGAAACTTTAATAATTTTCTTAATTATGTTATCAAAATTATATGCTTTACTATCATTTTTTATAAAAGGTACATCAAAAGATTTTGATATATCAGTAAATGTCATCAGATTAGAGGAGAAATTTGATTTTAATAGGATATCTATTTCATTATAAAAATTAATACTCATAATTTTTGTTTTTCTTGCTTTCCAAATCTATAAAAGGCTTCAATAATTTTCTATAAATTTCATAGGTCTTTGAATTTACATTTTCAAAAATAACACTTCCATCTTCGGAATTGATAACTGATTGATAAAAATTTATATTTGAAATCTTATATTCCTCTGCAAAAACATCAAGCGCTAACAAAAAGTTAGGGCTGTGCGTTGTCAATAAAATTTTTACTTTAAGTTCTCGATTTAACAAAACTAAAATTTGCGCGAATTTATTCTGCCATTCAGGATGCAAATGTATTTCTGGTTCATCTAAAATTAATATACTTTCACTATCTAACAAACCTTTCATAAGTAAAATTTTAATTATAGCAAACATTTTTGAACCCGTAGCTAAATTTTTAATATCTAATTTATTTTCAGAATATAAATATTTTCCGCTAGAACTATAAATATCCCCTGGTATTAAAGAATTTATTATTTCAAAAATTCTTGTAGCATCTTTTTTGTTGAATATTTCCTTAACTAGATTTTCCTCTTTCGAATATAATTTTTTTAATATTTCTTTATTGTGATTTCTAACTTCAACATAATTTTCAAAAGAATTATCCCTATTATATGGACTAAATCTATCTGTTCTTTCTACTTTTTTGCTATAATCTCCTAAATCATCCAAAATAAATGCATCATCAATAAAGAAAGCTTTTGAAAGTATCGTATCCACTTTATCAATTTTTTTTATTAATTCACCCTTTAATATTGATATGTTAAATACATCTTTATTATTTATGCTTAGTGTTAGTTCAGACAAGGCACTAACATCTCTAACTGGAGCAATTTGATAATTGAATTCTTCATTCAATTGATTAATAATACTAAGATTTAAATAATCATTAAGAATGTTGGTTTGTAATTTCGAATCTAGATTATTTAAAATCTGTGTCGATTTACTTATATTGATTGCTTTGTTCTTCTTTTTTCCAATAATCTTTTTGAAACTTTCACTAAATCCATCTAATTTATTTTCATGAATATCATTTATTTCTACAATTATTTTTTTTATAAATTCACGAATTTGTGCTTGATTTTCAAAAAAATATTTTTTATTTATAAGAATAGTCTCTATTAATGATTCTTTCTTCTCTTCTATCTCGTACCAATAAAAAAGTCTTATGTCTCTATTTAGTGCATATATGGCTTCCCTAATTTGAGCTACTGAATATTGGGAGATTCCTAAAATAGATTTATCTAAATAATTTTCTGTTGAAGAAATTAATGCATATAAAGCTTTACCAACAGTACTTTTTCCACTATTATTAGGACCAGTAATAATAGTTAAATCTTCTATATCTATGGTAGAATTTTTTATTATTCCAATATTTTTTAATGACAATTTCATTTGTTTTCCTCTTCATAATTATACTAAATATTATTTATTATAACAAGTGATAATATAATATATTGTCTTCTTTTTTATAAAATATGTGAAAGCCATAATTTTACTTTTAAAGAAATTATACAATTTATTGTTTTTGAGAATTTAATAAGTAATTGGCTAAAAAAATTTCTCATTCTTTCTGTAAAGTTAAAAAGATGTTATAATTTATATTATGGATAATTTTCTAACTACTATTTTCGCTTTGGCTACTCCGCCAATTAAATCCGCACTAGCAATAATCAGAATTTCTGGTCCTCTTTCTCATGAAAGCATTGATAAATTAATAAACAAACCTCTTGACTGGACTTATAATAAAATCATTCCAGTAACTTTAAAATATCAAGACAAAATTATCGATCAAGCGATGGTAGTCAAATTTAAAGAACCGCATTCTTTTACTGGTGAAGATTCCGTAGAAATCTATCTCCATGGCTCGCTTTTAATTATTAAAGAATTAACTGCCATCTTTATGACTCTTGGTCTTACTCCTGCTGGTCCTGGTGAGTTTAGCAAGCGAGCTTATTTTAATAATAAACTAAGTCTATTGCAGGCAGAGTCAATCAACGAATTAATTAATGCTAAGTCCTCACTAGCAAAGAATAATGCTCTAAAGAATCTTAGCGGTCGGACTTTTGCATCACTTGATAATATTATTGAAACCTTGACTACGCTAATAGCGCAAATTAATGTCAATATTGATTATCCTGAGTATTTAGATATTCATGTTTTAGGAAACAAAGAGATCATCCCTGCTATTGAAATTATTATTAAAGAGCTGACTAACATTAAAAGTCATTCCTATATTGGACGCATCATCAATGAAGGATTGAAAGTAGCGATTATCGGAAAACCCAATGTTGGAAAATCAACTATTCTTAATGCCTTGATTAAAGAGGATAAGGCCATTACTAGCAATATACCTGGTACTACCAGAGATATCGTTGAAGGTGAAGTCATGCTCAATGGCATTCCTCTTCATTTTCTCGATACAGCTGGCATTCGTGATACAACAGAAATTATCGAGAAAAAAGGAATTGATAAGTCATTCAACGCTATTGAAGAAAGCGATATAATTATTGTGGTTTTCGATACTGACAACCTCGATAGTGAAGACAATATTATTCTCGAGAAAACACAAAATAAAAAACGCATTATTGTCCGCAATAAAGCTGACATTTATCCACCAAAAAATAATAATCATTTAGCTCTCAGCGCCATTAGTAATAATGTTCAAGTATTAGAAAAAGCCTTGCTTGATTTAATTAAGATTGATGACTATGATTTCGTCAATGATGAATTTCTTACTAATGCTCGACAACAAGGAGAAATCGATAAATCTCTTACACATTTGCAGAGTGCTTTAAGTGCTTTAAAGAATCATATTAGTGCTGATTTAGTTCTAAAGGAATTTGAACTTGCCCTGCTTGCCTTACTTCGTCTTATTGGAAAAGATAGTAGCATTGATTTAGAAAAGGAAGTCTTTGCGCGCTTCTGTATAGGAAAATAAAATGATTTTTGAAACTCACATTCATATAAATGAAAAAGACTATCAGCCTCATCTCAAAACACTGCTTGCGCAAGCGGAGGCTAAAGGTGTTAAAAACTTTTTAGCTGTCTCATATTCACTAAAATCCGCTCGTGAGTCAATTGCTTTAGCAAAAGACATGCCATCAATTTATCTAGCAGTAGGCATCCATCCGAATAATTATAACTTAAAAGATGTATATCAATTAGAAAAATTATTGGATAATAAGCGCATTGTTGCTATCGGCGAGATAGGTCTAGATTATCATTATGGTGGCGATAAAGAAAAGCAGAAAGAATGTTTTATCGCTCAAATTGATTTAGCCAATCGCTATTCTTTGCCTGTCATTATTCATTCTCGCGATGCTGCTTTAGATACTTATCAAATACTTAAAGAACACCCTATTAAAAAGGGGGGCGTGTTGCACTGCTTTTCTTATTCCTATGAAGACGCAGTAAAGTTTCTTGATCTTGGTTTCTATATTGCTTTCGGCGGCGCAATAACCTTTAAAAATGCGAACATATCGCGAGAAACAGCCTCAAAAATTCCACTAGATAAATTACTCGTAGAAACTGATGGCCCTTATCTTGCGCCACATCCATTTCGCGGACAAACTAACTTACCAGAAATGATTACTTTAGTCGTCGATAAGTTGGCGGAATTACACCATATGAGTAGTCAAGAAATGGCTAAAATAACTTATGACAACGCTAAAAGGATGCTAGTTTTATGAATAAGCGGGAGCTTTTCCGTCTCTTAGATGGTCGCACTCCACAAAAAAAATTAGGACAGAAATTTTTTCTTAATCCTACACTTTTAAATCAGATCATCACTGATTTCGAGCCAAAATCATCAGCCGTATTAGAGATAGGTCCTGGACTTGGTGCTTTGACGGAAGTATTAATAACTTATTATAATCAAGTAGTTGCTATCGAAATCGATCAGAGCTTTGCTACACACTTAGAATCTCATTTTCCAAAGGCGAAATTTCTTTTTTCTAATTTTCTCGCTTTAGATAATTCCAATATTGAAGAATTGTTTGCTAATGAATTTGATGTGATTGCCAATATCCCCTACTACATAACTACTGAAATAATAATCAAATTATTAAGTCTATCGAAAGCAAAAAACATCCTGCTTTTAGTACAAGAAGATGCGATAAAAAGAATTAAGGAAGAAGGCAATAATACTTTTTCTACTGCTCTTATTAATTATTTATGCCAAATTGAAATTATTAACCATGTAAATAGAAATGATTTTTATCCGATACCGCATGTCGATTCAGCATTTGTTCAAATCATTAAAAACGGCAATAGACTTTCCGATAGTTTTATTCTTTTCTTGAAACAGCTTTATCATAATAAAAACAAGCTTTTACTATCTAATCTCAAACATCATTATCCTCATCGTGATTTCTCTTCTATATTTAATGATTTTAATATTTCTTCACTAGCACGAATTAAGAGTGTTTCCATACCACAACTTTTAAAAATTTATGAAAGGATAAGTTATGAAAATTAAGTCTCCTGCAAAAATCAACCTTTCTCTCAATGTAGTAAAGCAATTACCGAATAAGTACCATGAATTAGATATGATAAATTGTACAGTATCGCTTTTTGATATAATTAAAATCAAACTTACAAAGAAAACCGATATTTTAGTTACTTCTAATAGCGCTGAATTAGAAATGAATAAAAATAACAGCATATATCAAGCTATTGCAGTGTTTAATAATGTTTATCCGCTAAAACGCGGTGTAAAAGTTCATGTAATAAAGAATATTCCAATGGAGGCGGGTTTAGGTGGTGGTAGTAGTAATGCCGCCGCTACATTGCTAGCATTGAATAAATTAACTAAAGCACAGCTAAGTATAGAACAGCTAACTGAGATAGCTGTAAAAATTGGTGCCGATGTGCCTTACTTATTAACTGGCGGTTGGGCAAGAGTTAAAGGTATTGGAGAAGTTATTACTCGTATCGATAGCAAATTGGTATGAGATCTACTGATTGTTAAACCAGCTACTGGTGTAAAAACCAAAGAGTGCTTTTCTCTTTTAAAAAAAATGAATTATATTCATCCAAATATTAGTAAATTAGAAGAAATTCTCATTAACACTAAAGGCGAGTTATTATCATTTTATTTAGGCAATAGTTTGCAGGAAGCGGCAAGCTCCTTATCTCCCGAGATAAACAAAACTATAGCTCTACTTTATTCATTACATTTTACTTCAGTTGTTATGACAGGATCCGGCTCCGCCGTTCTAGCTTTCTCATATCCTAAAAATCCTTTAACTTATAAAAAAGCGATTATAAAATTAAAAAAGCAGGGTTATCTTGTCTACCGAGTAAAAACATTAGTATCTAAAAAAATGAATTAATTATGTGGCAAGCGAATAAAAAACTTGCTACCATTATTACTGCTTTCAAAGCCAATCTCGCCACCTAATTTTTCCACAATCTTTTTACTAATTGTTAATCCTAATCCGTGACCTTCGTTATTTCTCGCTTTATCTGACATATAAAAATGTTTAAAGACTTTTTCTTTATCCTCTTCTAAAATGCCTATTCCATGATCGATAATCTCAAAGTATATTCCTTCACTGCTACTAGCTAAAACAATTTTGATATTATCATCTGGTTTGGTAAATTTAATAGCATTAGTAATTAAATTTTGCCATACTTGATATAATAATTGCTTGTTAGATAAAATTTTTCCTTCGTCTAATCGCAAATCAAATTCAATATTCTTTTCTTCTAGTTGCGGTTCTAATAAATGTAAAATATATCTTATTTGTTCTGCTGGCGAAAAAGTATCTTCCTTCTTAATCATATTTGTTCCTTCTAAAGAAGATAATTGGAGTATGCTTTTAACTAAATTATTTAATCGATCAATTTCGTCGGTTACAACACTTGCATATTCTTGTATTTTTTTAGTATCTATTTTTTGAACTATACTTGTTTCTATTAACTCAGTATAAGCTCTAATTGTTGCAAGAGGTGTCTTAAACTCATGAGAAATATTTCTAGTAAATTCTTTACTAAGATATTCATTAGCTTGCAATTCTCTAGCCATTTTATTAAAGTTTTCTGTTAAGTTGGAAAGTTCATCGCGGCCTCTTGTTGGTACTTGTACAGCATAGTTACCATTAATTACTTCTTGAGTAGCATCATTTAGTTTACGAATGCGGCTAACAAGCATTTTATTTATTGCAAAAGCGAAAGAAATAAAAACACCTATTGTAACTATCAAAGTCAAGAATCGCATAAGTGCAAAAAAGCTCTTTTCGGTCGTTACTCGTTCAGCAAAATTCAAATCTATATTAAAAACTCTAATAGTTAGTTCAAACATTAAAGACATCAAAAAAATTATCATTATGATGAACAGCAAAATGACTATTATTTTTAGTGATAAACTTTTTATTTCCAATTTCTTCATTTCAATACCATCTTATATCCTAATCCCCAAATGGTTAATATCTCATAATCAGGGCTGGCTGCCTTTTCTCTTAGCCAACTAATATGAGTATCTACAGTTCGATCGCCAGCTATGCTACTATATCCCCAAATCTCATTTAATAATTGATCACGACTAAATACAATGTTTGGGTAAGATAAAAGCTTAAATAATAGTTGAAATTCTTTTTTAGTTAATTCTACTTCAATATTATTAATTTTTATAAGTTGAGAAGCAGAATCAAGAAAAGTATGAGCAAGTTCTAGGCGATTCTCGCTATTAATTTTGGCGCGACGTAATAAAGCTTTGACTCTCATAGATATTTCTTTAAGCTGCACTGGCTTTACTAGATAATCATCACTACCACTATCAAAGCCTTGTTCTTTATCATTAAGTGTTTCTAATGCTGTGAGGATTAAAATAGGGATATCCTTATTAGTTTCACGAACCTTTTTTACTAATTGGTAACCGTTGATTTTTTAGCATCATCACATCAGTAATAATTAAATCAGGTCACTCATTAATAAATCTGATGAAAACCCTGCTCTCCATCAGCAGCTCCAACGACAGCATATCCATCATTTTTTAAACTTTGAACAATAGCTAGTCGCAAATTTTTCTCATCCTCAACAACTAAAATTTTAGCATTTTACCTCTTTTTTATTTAATAAAATTATACTTCACTAATCAAGTGGTGTCAAATCAACAATAGCTATCGACTGCTTGTTTATTTTGCGAAAATTTATTATTTTTCCAAAAAAACTAAATAGAATTTGTTTTAAGCTTTAAAGCGATAGCCAACACCCCAAACAGTTTGAATATATTTAGGGTTTGCTGGATCCTTTTCTATTTTTTTCTCTTAATCTTTTAACGTGCACTGAGACAGTACAATTATCTCCTAAAGAGTCAAAGCCCCATACTCTTTCATACAAAGTATCTTTATCAAACACTTTATCCATATTAGTCATCAGAAAGAATAAAAGTTCATACTCTTTGTTAGTTATTTCTATTTCTTTCTCATTAACCAAAACCCGATGTGAATCTACGTTAACTTCTATCTCTCCAGCTTTTATAATTGAGAGCTTTTTTGCATCACCATTTTTTAATCTCTCATATTGCGCAAGATGTGATTTAACACGAGCAATTAAAATTGCTAAAGAAAATGGTTTAACAATATAATCATCTGCACCAAAAGAGAGAGCTTTTATTGCATCAATATCTTCCTGCTTTGCTGTTACCATTAATATTGGGGTATCCAAAGTTTTTTCGTAAAGTTCGGCAAACTATAAAACCATCACTACCGGGCAACATTATATCTAATAAAATAAGATCATAATTGCCATTTAGCGCCATTTTAATCCATCATCTCCTGTAGATGCGATATCAGCTTCAAAATCATTAACTGTTAAATAATCTCTTTCTATTTTAGCTATTTGTGGATCATCTTCGATAATTAAAATTCTTTTTCATAAGCCTCCTTTGGACAAATTATTATTTTTAAGTGAATATTGAGGAACTTGGATAATAATCCGCAGACCTCCACTTTCTACATTTTCCGCAAAAATTTTGCCCCGCATTCTTTCTACTGCTTTTTTAACAATAGCCAGACCTAAGCCGCTTCCTTTTTGTGTATTTGATCTAGCAATATCACTACGATAAAAAATATCAAATATTTTTGCTAAAAGCTGCTTCTGGTACACACGATCCCGTCATCTTCAAAAATAATCTTAACTTTTCTTTCTTCTACATAGCTAGAAATATTAATAGTGACAACCTCTTTTAACTTATATTTTTTGGCTATTATCAATTATATTACTAAAGATACTATTAAATTGTAGCGGATCTATGTAAATATCTACATCGTCCGTAATACTTAAAATATTTACTTCTACACCTTTTGCTAAATAGTCAGGTTTCATTACTTCAATAATCTCTGTAATTGCCTTTTTAACATTAAGCTTTTCTGGTACATAGGATAGTCCCCTATATCCATTTTTAGAAAAAAGAAATAAAGTATTTACTCGATCGGTTATTTCATCCGCTTTCGCTATAATAATTCTTAAATACTCTTGCCGTGATTCTTCTGTCACTGCAATGTTTTCCAATAAGCCTTCTGCAAACATCCGCACTGAAGTGAGTGGCGAACGCAAATCATGAGACATTCCAGCAATTAATTCTTTGCGATTTTCTTCATTTCGCCTACTCTCTTCAACCGACTGTTTTAATCGTTCCGCCATTTCATTAAAGTCTTCGCATATTGGTTTAAATTCATCATTGTATTTATAATCTATTCTATAATCTAGATTGCCATCATGGATATTGAAAACTCCTTCTTCCAAAATAGCTAAAGACTTATTGATTTTTCGAAAAATAAATCGCGCAAAAAAGATTTAATAAAATAACAGAAATTAAAGTACAATCATTATTATTCCAGATATATAGACTTCTCTGGAAAAAAATCTTGGGGGCGGTTGATTTGGATATTTGTTTGCTTGTTAGATAAAATTTTTCCTTCGTCTAATCGCAAATCAAATTCAATATTCTTTTCTTCTAGTTGCGGTTCTAATAAATGTAAAATATATCTTATTTGTTCTGCTGGCGAAAAAGTATCTTCCTTCTTAATCATATTTGTTCCTTCTAAAGAAGATAATTGGAGTATGCTTTTAACTAAATTATTTAATCGATCAATTTCGTCGGTTACAACACTTGCATATTCTTGTATTTTTTTAGTATCTATTTTTTTCTTGAACTATACTTGTTTCTATTAACTCAGTATAAGCTCTAATTGTTGCAAGAGGTGTCTTAAACTCATGAGAAATATTTCTAGTAAATTCTTTACTAAGATATTCATTAGCTTGCAATTCTCTAGCCATTTTATTAAAGTTTTCTGTTAAGTTGGAAAGTTCATCGCGGCCTCTTGTTGGTACTTGTACAGCATAGTTACCATTAATTACTTCTTGAGTAGCATCATTTAGTTTACGAATGCGGCTAACAAGCATTTTATTTATTGCAAAAGCGAAAGAAATAAAAACACCTATTGTAACTATCAAAGTCAAGAATCGCATAAGTGCAAAAAAGCTCTTTTCGGTCGTTACTCGTTCAGCAAAATTCAAATCTATATTAAAAACTCTAATAGTTAGTTCAAACATTAAAGACATCAAAAAAATTATCATTATGATGAACAGCAAAATGACTATTATTTTTAGTGATAAACTTTTTATTTCCAATTTCTTCATTTCAATACCATCTTATATCCTAATCCCCAAATGGTTAATATCTCATAATCAGGGCTGGCTGCCTTTTCTCTTAGCCAACTAATATGAGTATCTACAGTTCGATCGCCAGCTATGCTACTATATCCCCAAATCTCATTTAATAATTGATCACGACTAAATACAATGTTTGGGTAAGATAAAAAGCTTAAATAATAGTTAAATTCTTTTTTAGTTAATTCTACTTCAATATTATTAATTTTTATAAGTTGAGAAGCAGAATCAAGAAAAGTATGAGCAAGTTCTAGGCGATTCTCGCTATTAATTTTGGCGCGACGTAATAAAGCTTTGACTCTCATAGATATTTCTTTAAGCTGCACTGGCTTTACTAGATAATCATCACTACCACTATCAAAGCCTTGTTCTTTATCATTAAGTGTTTCTAATGCTGTGAGGATTAAAATAGGGATATCCTTATTAGTTTCACGAACCTTTTTTACTAATTGGTAACCGTTGATTTTTGGCATCATCACATCAGTAATAATTAAATCAGGTCGCTCATTAATAAACTGATGAAAACCCTGCTCTCCATCAGCAGCTCCAACGACAGCATATCCATCATTTTTTAAACTTTGAACAATAGCTAGTCGCAAATTTTTCTCATCCTCAACAACTAAAATTTTTAGCATTTTACCTCTTTTTTATTTAATAAAATTATACTTCACTAATCAAGTGGTGTCAAATCAACAATAGCTATCGACTGCTTGTTTATTTTGCGAAAATTTATTATTTTTCCAAAAAAACTAAATAGAATTTGTTTTTTAAGCTTTAAAGCGATAGCCAACACCCCAAACAGTTTGAATATATTTAGGGTTTGCTGGATCCTTTTCTATTTTTTCTCTTAATCTTTTAACGTGCACTGAGACAGTACAATTATCTCCTAAAGAGTCAAAGCCCCATACTCTTTCATACAAAGTATCTTTATCAAACACTTTATCCATATTAGTCATCAGAAAGAATAAAAGTTCATACTCTTTGTTAGTTATTTCTATTTCTTTCTCATTAACCAAAACCCGATGTGAATCTACGTTAACTTCTATCTCTCCAGCTTTTATAATTGAGAGCTTTTTTGCATCACCATTTTTTAATCTCTCATATTGCGCAAGATGTGATTTAACACGAGCAATTAAAATTGCTAAAGAAAATGGTTTAACAATATAATCATCTGCACCAAAAGAGAGAGCTTTTATTGCATCAATATCTTCCTGCTTTGCTGTTACCATTAATATTGGGGTATCCAAAGTTTTTCGTAAAGTTCGGCAAACTATAAAACCATCACTACCGGGCAACATTATATCTAATAAAATAAGATCATAATTGCCATTTAGCGCCATTTTAATCCCATCATCTCCTGTAGATGCGATATCAGCTTCAAAATCATTAACTGTTAAATAATCTCTTTCTATTTTAGCTATTTGTGGATCATCTTCGATAATTAAAATTCTTTTCATAAGCCTCCTTTGGACAAATTATTATTTTTAAGTGAATATTGAGGAACTTGGATAATAATCCGCAGACCTCCACTTTCTACATTTTCCGCAAAAATTTTGCCCCGCATTCTTTCTACTGCTTTTTTAACAATAGCCAGACCTAAGCCGCTTCCTTTTTGTGTATTTGATCTAGCAATATCACTACGATAAAAAATATCAAATATTTTTGCTAAAGCTGCTTCTGGTACACCTGGTCCGTCATCTTCAAAAATAATCTTAACTTTTCTTTCTTCTACATAGCTAGAAATATTAATAGTGACAACCTCTTTTAACTTATATTTTTGGCTATTATCAATTATATTACTAAAGATACTATTAAATTGTAGCGGATCTATGTAAATATCTACATCGTCCGTAATACTTAAAATATTTACTTCTACACCTTTTGCTAAATAGTCAGGTTTCATTACTTCAATAATCTCTGTAATTGCCTTTTTAACATTAAGCTTTTCTGGTACATAGGGATAGTCCCCTATATCCATTTTAGAAAAAAGAAATAAAGTATTTACTCGATCGGTTATTTCATCCGCTTTCGCTATAATAATTCTTAAATACTCTTGCCGTGATTCTTCTGTCACTGCAATGTTTTCCAATAAGCCTTCTGCAAACATCCGCACTGAAGTGAGTGGCGAACGCAAATCATGAGACATTCCAGCAATTAATTCTTTGCGATTTTCTTCATTTCGCCTACTCTCTTCAACCGACTGTTTTAATCGTTCCGCCATTTCATTAAAGTCTTCGCATATTGGTTTAAATTCATCATTGTATTTATAATCTATTCTATAATCTAGATTGCCATCATGGATATTGAAAACTCCTTCTTCCAAAATAGCTAAAGACTTATTGATTTTTCGAAAAATAAATCGCGTAAAAAAAAGATTTAATAAAATAACAGAAATTACTACAAGTACAATCATTATTATTCCAGATATATAGACTTCTCTGGAAAAAAATCTTGGGGGCGGTTGATTTGGATATTTGTTAGGACGATCCCAACTCTCCATGAAAGCGAAGGTAACCAAAAATCCTAACGCTATAGGTATCGCAAATATGAGAATATTAAATAAAAAAAGTTTTCTTTTTATATTCATAATGAAATCCTAATAGTAATTATAGCATGTATTTATTAATACAATAAAAATAAATTTTGAACTTTTCTTTAATAATTTCTGGTTTTTTTATAAATAAGACGGAAACTGAAGGATAAACTTGCTAATATAAATCAAGTAGTAAATTAATTATTATTATCTTTTTCTTTATCTTAATATTTAAGCAACCTAAAAAAGATAAGATTGTACTCTTTTTTTAAAAATTATTGATTTAATTCTTAGGCGTATATCTCTTTTACTCTTGAGTAGTAGATTCGCAGAAATTTATTAAGTGCAGCAATAACTGCTACCTTAAAATGCTTACCATCACTAACTTTTTTATCAAGATATTTACTGATTTCATTTTCCGCTTTTGATTTCTCTCTATTTGCAAATGTAATTATTAAATAGCCTACTTTCCTTAGAGTTGCTGATCCTTTTCTTGATATATGCATATTAGTAGCCGTAAACTTGCCTGATTGATAGACTGGGACATCAATACCAGCATAAGCGATTAAACTTCTTTTAGACTTGAACTTTTTTATATCTCCTACCTCAGCCATTAATTGAGGAGCCATTATTTTACCAACACCAGGCATATTGATTGCAATATCATATTCTGGTAAAGTTATTGCAATTTTTTTCATTTCGTTTATAATTGTTTGTATTGATACATGGCTTGCTCTCAGCATGCCTAAGATCGTAGTGAGTGCCACTAAATTAGCATTGCTAGGCGCCACTTTCTGGACATTATTCTGGGCACAATCAAATAGTCTACTGGCTATCTTAGCACCTGAGTGATGTCCTTTCTTTTTTTGCCATCTTAATAATATCCATAGTGAACTTATCAATTCCAATCTTGATGATTTTTATTGAAGAGGAATACTTCTCTAATACATCAAGCATTAATTCAAATTGATTCTCTTTGAAACATGTTCGAAATTTAGGAAAGATTTTTTCCAAGGCATTCTGCATCTGGATCTTCAGCTTGGTTCTAACCACAACTAATTGATGATACTCTCTTGATAAAGAGCGAAGATCTTGATATTCCTGTTTCTCTTCATAATGAGCTCTTAGAGAATTCCACTTCTCAACTCCATAAGTGGCAATAGCGATAGCATCAGCATTATCATTCTTATTGGATCTAAGGGACAAAGAGCTAATAAACTTCTTCATCATTAGAGCATTAATAACGGAAACAAAGAAACCATCACGTAGCAAATAGTCTAATAATTGAAGATGATAAACTCCTGTGGCCTCCATCACAATTTTAACCTCACCATCCAAAGAATAAAGATAAGAAACAAAAGAATCAAAGTCCGATTTGATGTGATTAATTACCCAATCTTTTCTAATCACATCACCAGAATCAACACAAATAATAGCAATGTTACTTTTACCCGAAGAAACATCAATACCGACAGAAAACAACATAAAAAATTTTCCTCCTTTAATATATGATTGGTTCCAACTCCATTCATCTTCTCAATTTGGCGAAACACGAACGTAAAAGTTCAACTTGCTCAATCGAATAATAGATAAAGGGGTTGGTCAACAGTTTATACTGCGAATGTTAATAATTCTAAAGAAGCTCCGTTGACCAATCATCCATATCATAGCAGACATTAATCTTAAAATCTTTAAGAAGAATTGTCCTCAGTTACTTCGGACAATCAAAGAATAGAAATTAGGATAAATATCTACATATTTTATAGTACCAAAGAAGCTTATGATTTGAAAGAAAAAGTATATATATTTATTGGGTTTTTTGTGCTGGGGGGGGGCAGGTGACAGGGCGTGACATCTATTACCTAGTTTCGCCCAGCCAAGCTCTTCTTCAAGATGCTACAAATACTCCAAATAACTGGACGACAGGTATTTCTTCAAACTACCGAACTTACGATCCAAGCAATTCCCGTTTCTCCTCGGTTGCTACCACTCGTGCCTCGCTTGCTGACCCACAACGCGGCATCGCTAATTTCTACGGCACTGGTCGCTATACTAACAATAATCACTGGATAGCTAACTCCTCTTCGACATCAGACGGCGAAAATCGCTTCTCCTACCTGACTTCATCCGCTTTCGCGACCAACCACCTACTGGTGGGCACAAGATTATACTTATAGTGATCCAATCAAAACCACTTTTAATAATCAATATAATTGGGGTCTTTCATTCTACCGCCTTTCTGATGGTAATAAAGTAATCGTAGATCAATTTACAAACACCAGCAATCAATGGCTCAATTATAATCGCAGTGACATAGACAATAACCTCTTGACTCTTTCCCCATCTGGTATAGTTTCCAAAATTGAAGGAGTAACAAACTATCAAGACAACGCCACTAATCCAACTACTCCCCTCCTCTTTCAAACTCATGGGGGGCTGGGAGCCAATGGTGGTAGCGCGATGGTCACCGACTATGCTCGTGATACCCACTATACTGCAAGTGACAGGGAAACTTACATCATCTATAAACCAAACTTTGGATCGAATGTACAACTTCCTACGAATATTGAGGCAGAAGGAAATTGGGATAGTAATAAAATGGGGGAAAGAAGTGGAAGCAAGGGAAAAAGAGGGATAAAAGATGAAGTATAAACTTGCTAATATAAGTCATGTTTTTATTTAAGTAAAGATATCTTGAGTCAATTAATAACGGCACTTCTAGCATGAAATATTTGGTGAATTATGTCGACTTTTTTTAGAACGTTTTTGTATTGTAAACATGATAATTTCATGCTAAAATTGAAAATGCTAGTAGGAGGTTAAAATAATGAAAAAGAGATTTATTTCAATCCTAATATCACTTTTTGCTTTTTGCCTTTCTGCTTGTTCTAGCAATAACGTTAGCTCCCAGGGTTTTACTGTTCATAGTAGGAGTTTAGGTGTTAAAATAGTAGCACCTAAAAATTCAGCTATTAATAAAATACCAATAGCGATGTTCTATGGACATAATTTAAAAACACTTACTCAAGAGGGCGTTGATGATTATGCAAAATATCAGTATGTTATAAATCTTACCGCATCTTACTATAATGAAATAACAAAAAAGCGAGAATATTTCTCAAAGTTTTCACAAGAGATAGACGATTTTATTTATGATGAATCTAATGCTATGAAAATATCTGGACAGTTTATATTTTCCCAGACTCAATTTTCAAAATCAATAGAAAAGGAAATTGATTTTTCTGATATTACTAATGATAAAGGGGAATTGAAATGTTCATTAAAAATGAATACAGTTAAAGGAGATAATTATCAAACAATTTTTGCAACTATTTATTATCAAATTAAAGGTAATAAGGTTTATTTTTCTAAATAAAAGGAGGGAAAAATTATGTTTCGTAAGCTTTTAATTCTTGGTCTAGTGACCCAAATTGGCTGGGGCTCCTGCATCTGGCAGCAACAATGATGGAAGAATTGTAGTGGCAAAAACTGTTGTTACTTTATACTAAAAAATTGCAAAAACACTCTCCAAAAACTCGGAAGAGTGTTTTGGTACTATAAGATCTGTAATCATTAATCCGTATTCTTGTATGGTATATGCCTAACTAGTGAGGTCACTGCTTTTTCTCATGAAAAGCGATTGAATTTAAAAGTATATGCCGAAGTTGTCTTGATTATGCTATATTTCAATTACTTTATAAAAAAACAAAAAAATGCAGGGCATTTTTCCTGCATTTCTTACTCAAAGACAATTATAAGTTCTAAATGTAATTGCTTTTCCCTCTATAAAGGTAAATCCTTCTTTTTGAAATAAATAATTCCAACCGCATATCCACCAATAGCTACGGCTAAAAGTATCAGGAATTGCCAAATCATATTACTGCTATATGCGACAATATCGACAGTATTATAGAGTGTTAATAAAGTGAAATATTTAAAGTTTTCCATCCATGATGCAAATTCGCCAAAACTGGCAAGCATATTGAAAATGAAGAAAGCAATCGGGATACCTGCGCCAATAAGAAGAGAGTAACGCGAAGAGTTGAATATACAGGAAGCGGCGTAAGATATCCCGCTGATTGCCAAGTGAAATATTACTATTCCAAGATTTAATAATAGAAAGGCTTCCATTTCAATCTCGACATTAGTAACTGAAATCATTACTACACCCATTAAAGTAATAATAGCAAACATTGTTAGAATAGAGCCAATAAAATAAACTGCTTGAGTGATAGATACTTGATTTCTTTTAATTGGTTTTGCCATGACATAAGCTAGTGAGCCACGATCAACTTGAGCAGAAATTAATTTATTACCTGTCATTAAAATATAAATCATTGGTAACATAAGAGCAAAATTATTATAATACATCGTAATAATCTGCCTGCCGGCATTCTCTTGACGACCACCACGATCAGCGACATTATTTCCAACAGCCATCATCATGATTATAAATAAAGTCAGCAATCCCGTGATTACTAAACAGAATTTGAAATTGTTTTTAAAAGTCTTTTTAAATAGTGATTTAGTGATCATATTATAATCCCCCTTGATTTTTACTTTGATAATATTGCATAAAATAATCTTCTAGAGTCAACTTCACTTCAGAAACATACTGAATATCATATTTAGTTAAAATTGCTAAAAGGGTATTGATGTCTTGATCGTGAACTTTCACTTTAATTCGATTTTTTTCATGATTAACTTCAACAAATTGCAGCTTCTCTAAAGCAAACTTTTCGCTTCCGCCCTTACTTTTAAACTTAATCTTAAAGATCTTTTCTTTCGATTTGTTTATATCATCCATATTAACAGTTGTTACTATTTCACCTTGTTTAATGATTGAAACTCGATCGCAGGTTTTTTCTACTTCAGCAAACATATGGCTAGAAAGAAGAATGGTTTTTCCCGCCTTCTTTTCACGTTCTAATAATTTGATAAATACATCCTGCATCAGAGGATCTAGTCCACTAGTCGGTTCATCGAGAATTAAAATCTGTGGATCATGAATGAAGGCACAAATTATCCCTAACTTCTGCTTCATTCCTTTCGACATTTTCTTGACATCGCCACCAGCATTATGGAGTTGGAAAAGTTCTAATAACTCTTTTCCTTTATCTAAATTTTTAGCCCCACTCATCTCAGCCATCCATTTAATAAGTTCCATTCCTCTAATCTTTTCAGGAAAGTTTATCTCCCCTGGTATATAACCAATATTTCGATTAGTTATATGGGCATTACCCCAAGTGTCTAAATCATTGACATATGCGTGTCCACTATCTGGTTTGAGAAAACCTAGTAAATGTCTGATGGTAGTAGTCTTGCCAGCACCATTAGGTCCTAAAAAGCCAAAAACCTCACCAGCGCCTATTTCAAAAGAAACATTGAAGACGCCACGATGATTACCATAATCTTTAGTTAAATTTTCAATTTTAATTACCGCCATATTTTTTTCTTCTCCTCATTTAGTATAGTCATAATTGTAAACAATAATTGTTAAAGAACTTATAAATAACTGTTAAAGAAATTTTAAAACAAAAAAAGGGCTGTTGCAAAACTAAAATTGCGATAGCCTCTTTTTTCTATGCAAAAAAGGGCAGATTATTATAAATCCACCCCATTTTTGTTAGAATATCTTTGTTCAGGAGAATATTCTATGTCCTATTTTACCATTTTTCAGCAACGATTGCTCGCTCCCTTCGAGTTACCCGAGGAGGAAAGGGAAAAAATTGATGCTTTTCTGCAAATTTTAGAAAATTCTAATGTGGGGTTTGTTATTGAAAAGGAATTATCTAATCGTTCTCTTGGAGGTAGAACACCATATAATCCTTATCGATTATTTGCTGCGATTGTTTATGCCTTTTCGCGTCACTCTGGAAGTCTTAGAAAAATAGAAGAAAGTATTAATTTCGATCTTCGATTTATGTACTTGATGGATTACAACAAACCTTCGTACTCCACTATTTCTCGGTTTTGCAACAACGTAGTTGTTGCACGTCAAAAAGAATTATTTACTTTAATTACCAAAACTATTATTGCCAAATACAATATTTGTGTTGATGATGTTTTTATAGATGGGAGTAAATTTGAAGCCAATGCCAATAAATATAAATTTGTTTGGAAGCCTTTAACATTTCATAGGCACTTGAATATTAAGATTCGACAACTTCTTCTTCGTTATTTTATTCTTCCTGATAAAAAAACGACTTTCACATCAAAAGAGATTGGACAATATGTTAACGATTTGGCAGAATTAATACACAGAGATGGCATTAATGTTGCGGATATAATACCAGGAAAAGGACGTAGATTATCTCAATCAGCTAAGGACTATTTCTTATTATCTAAATATTTGCTAAAAGCACTTGAGTATGAAGAAAAAGAAATGATTTGTGGTGAGAGTCGGAACTCTTATTATAAAACTGATCCCGATGCAACTGCGATGACATTAAAAGAAGATTACTACTCTGGATTAGGTAGTAATATGCGGGCTGGTTACTCCATTCAACTACTTGTCGCAAAAGGAATTATACTGAATTATTATGTTAGCCAAGATAGAACTGATATGTATACTTTTATACCAACTATTGAGGATTTTTTTAAAAACTATGGGTTTTATCCAAGAAATGTTTGCGCTGATGCTGGCTATGGAATACTGATTAACTATAATTATATGTATGAAAAAAGGATTAATAATTATGTAAAATATCAATATTGGCGCCAAGATGTTGAAGGACAATCATTCGATAAATTTTACTTTAATGAAAATCAAAATCTTGTTTGTATGAACGGTAAAATAGCGATAAAGCTATCTACCATCTATGGGCGTCATTGCAAGTCTAAAAGTAATAGTTTTTATATGATAGAAAACTGCCTGCGTTGTAAATTCAAAGAATATTGCATGCTCGCCATGAAGAATAAAAAGGCTAAGACGAGAGTCTTTGAAGCAAACTACGATTTTTGGTTGCATAAAACCACGGCAAGAAAAAATCTTCTATCAGTTAAAGGCATTGAAATGAGAGTTAATCGTAGCTCTCAAGTAGAAGGAGCCTTTGGAGTGATAAAGCAGGACATGAATTATGAGCGTATTAGAAGAAGAGGTCTAGAAAATGTTTCTGCAGAAATAATGCTAGTCTGCTTGGGGTATAATCTAAGAAAGCTAATGCTGCTGATAGAAGGAAAAGCTAAACTCGATTATTGGAAAGCACCAGCAAACTTGCAGCCTGAACAGTTACCATTACCGAATATCAAAAAAATTCTAAAAAAGAAAAAACGCACTATTGGGAAAAACGAATCCATTAGAAAAAAGTAAAGGTTTTGCAACAACATAGTTGTTGAGAATGAAGAATTCTTTTAAAACAAAAAAGAGGCTATCGCAACTTTAGTTTTGCAACAGCCCCATTTTTTTATTAATTAATAATTATTTATTCTGCTTCTTTGCAAAAGACTTTTTTACCACCAATTAGTATTGGAGCAACACCCATGCCGAGCATTAAACTGACGTATAAAAACATAATAGTATAAGCTGCGATATTGGCATCGTTGATTTGTTTTTTACCTTTTGCTAATTCGGCAGCATTCATGTCAATTACACCTTGCAATTGAGCAATTGCTTCTTCTAGTTGTGGGAAAGATTGTGAAAAAGCGGCAACCATACCACTCACGACAAGTTGAGCTGTTTGTAATGTCTGTGCACCTAAACCAAGACCGACAAGTTTAGCCTTAGCGCCCATCAAAGTAGCGATTGAAATATAGGCTGTTGGATTATTTTCATAAGTGATTGCTGGGTTAGCGACAATATCGCGAAGTAAAGTTGTGGCAGGAGTTACACCGGGCACAAAACTATCGCTCACCATAGTTCCGAAAAGACCAGCAGTTGTAAAACCACCAACCATTTCATCCCAAGCTGCAGGCACAGCCAAAGCACCAAGAGCCGCAATGTCAGCTTTAGCAGCTTCGAGTTCAGCTTTTTTAGCATCCATTTCCGCTTGCTTTTCAGCGATTGTGATTTCGCCTTCTTTGACAGTTTTTTCAACTACAGCAAAATAGGAATATGATTTACCCATTACGCCTTTGGAATCGGTCTTTTTTAAACCAGTCATACCAATGGAAAGGAATGTTAAAGCGAGAATCCCAGTTCCTAATGAGAAATATTTGCTGAGATATTTTGTTTTATTGAACATTGCTAGACCAATTACTAAGGCAATGCCAAAGAAGAATAGTATAAAACCGATTGATTGACAAGCACCGATAAATTCGAAGTGCTCGACCATAAGATTAGGAATAAGTATTAGTATACTGGATACTAAGAAGATGACAGCTAAAGTTAGTTTTAGCCAATTGCTTTTAATGAATTTCATTTTTTTACCTCTTTTCAATTTTAAATTGCAATTTCATATTTTTATCGTATAACAAAACATCTTATAATTTTAAATTATTTGAAAATACTATTCATTAATCCCACCTTTTGCTTTTTTTAAAAAAAAGTCTTTTAATCTTTTTACTGCTTCAGCAAGAATATCTTTTTCTAAATCAGTAAGATCTCCGACGATTTCTTTTACCATCGTTCTATGAAAATCTGTATGCTTGCTGTCAATTTCTTTACCTTTTTCGGTTAGACTTAAGCGGACAGTGCGAGCATCAGTTTCGTCTTTTCTTTTAATTATATAACCTTGATTTTCTAGCTTATTAACCATAACAGTAACGCTAGGCAAAGTGATTTGCAAAGATTCTGCAATATTACTTATAGTTGTTTCGTTATTATTTTTATTTACACATTCAATAATGTGAATTTCTCGGGCGGATACATCATAATTGGTTAGAGATTTAACAAATTTCATTTCTTCTTTAAGTATTAAATGGAAGGTTTCAACTACTAGATTGTTAAATTCCTTTTCAAACTTATTCATATTTTGTTTTGTCTCCTACAACCAACTATTTAGTTAGTTTAACTAATTATATAACTGCGGAAAATTATTGTCAAGATATATATTTAAACAATTTTAAAATCTAATGTAATCAAAAGAAGTGAAATTGGAAAATTTGTGGAAACGCTTATTTTTCTTTGATTTTTATTTTTTGTTCTGCTACTATTTACCATGTTAACAAAAAAATTTCTAGAAAAAAATCTTTATGAGGAAAGGATATAAATGAGTGAAAAAATTATTTGTGTAGAAAACTTGACCAAGGATTATGGGAACAATTGTGGTATTTTTAATGTTTCTTTTGATATCAAAAAAGGTGAAGTTTTTGGTTTTTTAGGACCTAATGGTGCCGGAAAAACTACGACGATAAGACATTTGTTAGGATTTATTCAAGGCAATAGTGGAGAATGTAGTATTCTTGGTATGAATTGCTGGGAGAAACCGAGCGAAATTCAAAGGAGTCTAGGTTATATTGCTGGCGAAATTGCATTGCCTGATAATCTGAATGGGCAAAAGTTGATAGAGCAAATTGCTAAGATGCGTAATATTACAACTAAAAGAGCTGAAGAGCTTTGTGAATACTTCGATATTAATCCCAATAGAAAAATAAAACATATGAGCAAGGGAATGAAGCAGAAGATTGCTTTAGTTCTAGCGCTCATGCATGATCCAGATATTTTGTTATTAGATGAGCCAACTAGCGGATTAGATCCTCTAATGCAAGAGAAGTTTTGTGATTTAATAATCGAAGAGAAAAAACGTGGTAAAACGATTATGCTGAGTAGCCATATTTTTAATGAAGTAGAAAAGACTTGCGATCGAGTGATGATAATTAAGCATGGAAAGATTATTACTGAAGTAAATATGCATAATGTGGAAAAAGAAAAACCAGAATTTGTAGTTACTAAATTCTCCTTAGAGAAATATTTTATGGACTACTATAAGAAGGAGAGTTAAAAATGAAAAAGTTATTTTCTTTACCTATAATTAAACAGAGTCTAAAAAGTGCTTGGGTATGGTGGTTAGTTTCTAGCATAGTTATTTCAATAAATCTTCTGGCATTTCCTTCGCTAGAGAATATCGATTCATCAGAATTATTAAAAATGTTTGCTGATTCCGGCATTGGTGGGAATGGAGTAATATTCATTACTATTTGTGCAATACTATTTGCGAATATATTTATAACAAGCGAGATTGATCGCGGATCATTAGCTGTAACACTTAACACACCAACCACAAGAAAACAGATAATACTTTCTAAAGCCTTAGTCTACATTGCTTTAATGATTACTATTAGTTTGTTTGCTGGTGTCATTGGTACACTATCGCCAATAATGTACGGCATCGAATTTGATCATGGCAAATGGTGGATGATTATTGTGCTATGGTTATCATACTCATTTGCCATAGGTGGAATTACATTCTTTATAGGTTGTTTCTTTAATAAAAGCAGATTTATGCTGGGAACTTCAGCAATAATATTAGGAGCGTTTTTCCTCTTTAATATGCTAGCGCTAATGGATAGTTTTAAATTTTGCAAATACTTAACTCTGCAAACGTTATTTGATATGCTTGCGGTTATTGATGGAAAAAATGTTATTTGGCAATTAATATCATTACTAGTTATCGGTATACCTTTTTATTTGCTGGGGATAGTTAAATTTTTGAAAAAAGATTTGCCAATATAGGATTTAGTTAGCATTGGCTACAACTTAGTAAAGTATATTTAATATGACTTTGGCATTTTATTGATTAGATAGTTAAAATGCTATTGCTATAAAATGTCTTTTGTGGTAAAATTACTTCGTCCGTAAAGGAGGAAATATGCGTAGTAAAAAGTTTACTGTTATTGATCCTCATGGCATTAATTCTAGAACATATGCTAGAATAGTGGGCGAAGCCAACAAATTAAAACCCCACTTGAAATTAAAATTCCACAAAGAGGAAGCCGACTTGAAGTCGATTATGAATGTGATGGCCCTTATTATCAAACAAAATGATACATTTGAAATAATTGCCGAAGGCACTGATGAACAAGAAGCCTTAAATCGACTTGAAGAAGTTATGAAGTCAATTAATCTCATTTAGAGATTACTAGAATTATTTTAATTATTGCTCTCATATAATTTATGGGAGTTTTTTTATGCAAAGAGCAATAATACAAATTAATAAGAATAATTTAGTAGCAAATTATTTAAGCTACAAGAAAAAATATCAATTGCCGATCATTGGAGTAGTTAAAGCTAATGCTTATGGTCATGGAGCGGTACTGGTGAGCAAAGTTTTAGAAGAGAATGGAATAACGATGTTAGCTGTCGCCACTTTGGAGGAAGCCATTGAGTTGAGAAAAGAGCAGACTATGATTCCTATTTTGGTATTTGGTTCGCTAGAAATAAGTGATTATGCAAAAGCTGATTTATTTGATTTAATAATAACCTTGAATTCTTTAGAGGATATAGGGCGATATATTCAAAGTGGGTTATATCTATCAGCACATTTAAAAATTAATACAGGGATGAATCGCTTAGGAGTTGATGAGAAGGATATAATGGCTGTTAAGAATTTAATAAAAGAAAATAAAATCAATATACAAGGAGTGTTCACACATTATGCAAGCAAAGAAGACACAATAAAAGAAAATATCCTTTTTGCAAAATTTATTCAGGAATTAGAGTTGCAAAATTGTTTTATTCATACAGGTGAAGCGCAGAATGTTTTTTCTGGTTGCCAAGCGATTAGAGTAGGATTAGGATTGTATGGACTACAACAATCATGTGAAGATTTATCATTATTGCCTGTTTTATCATTAATTACACCATTTATTAGAAAAAGAAAAATAGAGCCAAATGCCACAGTTAGTTATCATAAAAAATATCAGATTCAACAAGATGGATTTTTATATACTTTACCGCTCGGTTATGGTGATGGTTGGAATAAGGAAATTCGTCCTATATTGCAAGAGGGAGAAATTGTTGGAGAGATTTGTATGGATTATATGATGCTTTATTCGCAAGTTGATTATGCCCAAGATCATAGTTTTTCAATTATTGGATTAAACAATTCTATTATTATGTATAGTCAAATATTTCAGCAAAGTGTTTATCAAATTGTTACCCATTTAAATATGCGACTTAAGCGAAAGATAATTATATAACAAAAAAATCAATCAACGATTTAAAGATCATTAGATTGATTTTCTTACCTAGCATTCAATACAGTTTAGAATTCTTTTCAAATTGTTCAAAATTAAGGCTGTCTCTTCATATTCTTCTTCGAGTTTAGAGATATTGCAGAAATTTTTAGAAGCATTTACTAATAGTTTTGCTTCACTATTAGTGAGAATTTCGATTGTCAAAATATTGCAATCGATAGCTTGACATAATCTATCCATGATGACACTCCA
Source organism: Holotrichia oblita (assembly GCA_023690525.1). Lineage (NCBI taxonomy): Eukaryota > Metazoa > Arthropoda > Insecta > Coleoptera > Scarabaeidae > Holotrichia > Holotrichia oblita. The sequence goes on along the minus strand of JALQSN010000087.1, from coordinate 28,714 downwards.
ATAATATATTGTTTATTTCACATAAAACAGGTTGGCAGAGAGATTCCATAATCTCATCTATGGCGTTGACAGTTAAAGCGCTCATTGTCGCTTGCTTCATTTCTAGACTTAATTCCTTAACCATTCTTCCAGCAGTATTGAGTGCAGTTATTAAGTGCAACTCCTCTGGATAGCAATAATCACAGCATTGGTATAAAGAAAGAATATCTTCTAGCCTGTTATAGGTTTTTAAAGCACTACAATCGACTTCAGTGCCATGGATTATTAATTTGTCTAATTCTGCTTGATTGGCACTTAATTCATAACCTTTCGTGAGAAGCATTCCCAATTCATGATAGAAAGCTCCCATGGCGGTCAAGAAAAATGAAAAATCGTGATAGAAATCATTCATCGTAATTTCCTCTCGATTTCTTCTAGCCTAGTTTCTACAGATTGAAGAACTTTCAGCGAGTCTTTTATTTGTCTTTGAACATTGACATAGTCATTTAAAGTTGTAACAAAAGTAAGAGATTTTTTTAAATAACAATTTTCAGATTTTAAGTAGTCAGCGATGCCGAATAAATTTGCGGCAACAGCTTCAGTAGTTCCACATTTCATATATTTTCACCAATATAGAATATGGGATAATTTATCAGATATCATAGACAAATCCCCTAGATTTATATCATTTTGGGAAATTGCCTACTATTATTTTTTTTCAGAAAAATCTTTCATGATTTTAAGAGCATTCTCAACCATTTGTTTTAATAAATTGGTTGATAATAACTTGGAAAACAAATAACTTTGACGAATTTGGGTAAGAACCCAATTCATTTTTTCTTCGCCAGTTTTGCCGGGAATTCTTTGCTCGGCATCAGCTATTAATACGCGGATACTTTTGCGAATTTCAGCATAGAAAAGCATGAGAAAAATGAGAATAAAGAAAATAATATTTAGAGTTATAGAAACATAAAGCAGCATGTAAATCACCTCGCTACATAGTATGGAAAAGAGTGAGGTGATAATAGATTATTAGCTCTACTTTTTGTAAAATCAATATTTGCCTAACAAGTATATAAATAATATAACTAACTGACTCTGTTGTTTTCTATTCAACATTCTTTAAACTTTCAATCATATCAATTTTTTTGATTGCATTACGCATAAGGAAATTAACAACCCACATAAATGAAAATGTTAAAATGAAAGAATATATGTAACTTTCTAGATGAATATATTTCCCAAACATTAAATTATCTGTTTCAGTAGTAGATAAAATAAATTTGTGGAGAAAGATGCCACTAATTAAACCAATAGCGATACCTATTAGTGTTAAAACTAAATTCTCCCAAAAAATATATAATGCTGTTTCTTTTTCATAAAATCCCAATACTTTTAGTGTCGCTAATTCTCTTTTTCGTTCTTCGATATTCATACCAGAAAGACAAAATAAAACCACGAATGCCAATAAGCCACCGCAAAATATTAAAACTAAAACAATAATACCTAAAGAATTTATTAATTTATTATAATAGTTCTTAGCAGTAGCAGTTATTTCAATACTAGTTATTGGTGATAATTTTTTTAATTCTATAGATAATTCTTCTTTTTCATTTTCATTAATATTGGATTTATATTTACCAAGAATTGTATTAGCCATGAATTGATCTTGAAATTTTTCATTATAAAAACTTTTTGGAAGATAAACATAATGATAGATATAGTTTTCTGTTACTGCACCAACTTCAATGTTAATAGTAGAGCCATTAGATAATTCTAAATCTATAAAATCACCAACTTTTATTCCTATTTGATAACTCATTTTTTGACTAATCACGGCCTTGTCTTGCAATCTAAACTCCGTTTTTTTAGAAGGGGTTCTAAACTTGATATAATTATTAAAAACTAATTCATCTTCTGGAATTACAATATATGCCTCTAAAGAGTTGGTTCTTTTCTTATTATAGACATTTGTTGATATTTGTTGAAATCCAGTATAATTTTCTATTGATTCTAAAGCATCTAGTTTAGTAGTTAAATCGCCATACTCTATGGTGGAGGTATCCTGATATAAATTTAATCTGAAGTCATATACATTAAGTTGATCAAAATGTCCTCTGCTAATATCTCTTATCGAGTTATTTAAACCAAATCCTGCTAAGATTATGGCAGTGCAGCCAGTTATCCCGACTATTGTCATTATTGCTTTTCTTTTACTTCTAAAAATATTTCGGGTAGTAACTTTGCCATTAAAAGTTAGCATTTTCCATAATATATGACTTCTTTCAAAAATGTTTTTTCTGCCTGGTTTTGGTGCTTTAGGTCGAAGTAATTCTGAAGGTTTCTCTTTTAGAATCAGAGTGGTTATTATTAATGTTGGTAATAAAATACTAAAAATAGCAAGTGCCATAGTTATGAGCGAATTGGATAAAACAATTGGAGTTAATAATTTAGGAAGTGTATAAAGAATCTTATAACCGAAGCGATAGATTATCGTCGGAAAAAACCAGAAACCAAAAGCAATTCCTAATAAACCAGCAGGAAAGGCAATAAATAAAGAATATATAGCATACTTGAGTAGTAATGCTTTTTTACTTATTCCTAATGAACATAATGTTCCCATGGAAGTTCGCTCATTTTCAACTAGTCTAACCATAGTAGTAAATGAAACTAAAATGGCGACTAGGTAAAAAATAATTGGGAATACATTTCCAACTTTGGCGATTCGATTGCTATCGCCTTTAAAATTAGCAAATCCGGCATTGGAGTTTAAATCTAAAATACGAAATGAATTTGAAGCAGGATTTAATATATTTTCTATATCAATTGATACCTTTTCTACTAATTGCTGATATTTTTTGGAAAATCTGGAAAAGTTATGATTTAGTGTTAGATAAATTTCATGGTAAATCAATGCCGGTAAGGTGATCATTTCTTCTGGTAGAATATAAGCGAAAGCATCCAATTCTGTATTCATAGTAGAATTGCCAAGAAATTCTGATACGTAAATTGGTGAATCGGCAATGCCAGAAACTATGAAAGATTTAGGATTTAATTCTTTTATAGATGAAAAGCTTAATACAGAACCAATTCCTAAGTTGTGCTTGCTCGCCAATCGCTTATCAATAATACATTCATTTTTTTGCGGCATATTACCTTTATAAAGATTAATTTGATTAATTGAAGTAGGTAATGAATGAACTCGAATAGTAAAAATATTATTTCCATATCCAGCATAAAGATCTGAAAATTGCCCACTAGCTATTTCATTTACTTCTGATAGCTTTTGTATAGGCATAATTTCGATATTATTAAGTGTTGGATTTATTGGATTAGCATCAATTATATTGATATCATGAACATTATTAGCATTAAAATAATTATCAAGTGAAGTTTGCATAGCCGGGGAAGTAGATCTTAATCCTATAAAACAGGCTGAACCAAGAACTAAAATAGTGACAATAGCAAAATATTGTCTTAAATCATTAGTCATAGTTCGTAGAATGTTTTTTAAAAAAGCAGATTTTACCATTCTATCTCCTCTACAGAAATTGGATTATCGTTAATAACTACTTCACTAATACCGCCGTTTTTCATTTTTATTACTTTATCGGCTATCGGAGCGAAAGCAGTATTATGAGAGATGATTATAACTGTTTTATGTTCTTGGCGACAAAATTCATAAAGCAACTTTAAAATCATTTTACCAGTATTATAATCTAATGCTCCTGTTGGTTCATCGCAAAGAAGTAATTTTGGATTTTTAGTCATGGCTCTAGCGATAGAAACTCTTTGTTGCTCACCACCGGATAATTGACTTGGGAAATTTTTAAGTCGATCAGCTAGACCAACAGATTCTAAAGTTTTTTTGGGATCTAAGGGTGATTTACCGATTTGTTTTGCAAGTTCCACATTTTCTAAAGCATTAAGATTAGGTACTAAGTTATAAAATTGAAAAACAAAACCGACATCATATCGTCTATAAGTCGTTAATTCTTTCGAATTATATTTACTAATTTCTTTTTCCGCTATAAAAATTGACCCAGCAGTTGGCTTATCCATACCACCTAAAAGATTTAAAATAGTAGATTTACCAGCGCCACTCGGACCAATTATTAAAACAAATTCTCCTTCTTTAATTGAAAAATTAACGCCTGAAAGAGCATTCATTCTTACTTCTCCCATAGTATATATTTTTTTTAAGTCTCTAACTTCAATAAAATCCATTTGATTTATCCTCTGTATCTCTATATAAATTGTATATAAAACAATATATGAAATCAAGGGAAATAAATTATATTATAAATAGTATATTTTGTGCTTTGACAAGAAGTCTATTACATTTTGAATCTAAGGCTTCGCTTGTAGCTAGTTACTGTGGCATGATATAATGGCGTTATGAGAATTAAGTATCCTAACTATCAGCATTGTCTCACTAATTTATCGGCTTCAATTTTAAAATATTATGGTTGTAAAGCGAATAAACCAACACTTAAGGAACTTGATAACAAGTTATTAAAAGAATATCATCATCTTTTTGTTATTTTAATTGATGGAATGGGTAGTGAATTATTAAAAAAAATGCCGTCTAATTCTTTTTTTAATTCCAATAGAATTGCTACTATTTCTTCAGTTTTTCCACCAACCACTGTGGCGGCAACTACCGCTTTAATTAGTGGACAAGAACCGATCGAAAATGGCTGGTTTGGCTGGACTCAATATTTTAAAGAGTACGATAATAATTTTATTATGTTTAGAAATATGACTGACAAAGAGGAAAAAGTAGATATTGATATTTATAATAAAGTCTTGCCTTTTCCGTCAATATTTCAAGAAATTCAAAATACTGGTATCCATTTTGCGGAAATATTTCCTTCTTTTCGCACAGGTGGATATGAAAACTTTAATCATTTAAAAGAATTAATTATCAATACTAATAAAATATCTAGTAAAGCGATTTTTTATGTTTATATTCATGATTATGATTATAATATGCATGACTTTGGTCCAAGTGATGAGCGGGCAACAGCGGTATTATATGAAATAGAAAATACTTTGAAGCAGGGGTTTGAAGAATTAACAAACAACTCCGCATTTATTATTACTGCTGATCACGGACATATTGATGTAGAAGAAATCAATCTACTAGATTATCCAGATATAGTTGCGACTTTCAAACATAGACCTTCTTTTGAAATGAGAGCGTTAAACTTTTTTATAAAAGAGGACAAGAGTGAAGAATTCAAAACTTTATTCAATAAATACTTTAAGGATTATTATTTGCTATTTAGCAAGGAAGAATGCTTGAAGAGAAATCTGTTTGGCTTATCTAACTGTTCTAAATATCATTATTTCATAGGCGATTTTGTAGCATGTGCTATTTCAAATAAAGTCTTTAATATAAGTGAAGAAAAAGGCTTTAAAGGGAATCATGCTGGATTAACTGAAGAAGAAATGGACATTCCATTGATATTTGTGAAAAAATAATAAGTAAAAATATTGCCTCCTTTTTTTAATAGTTTTAATTAGAAGAATTTTGTGTTAAAAAAATGTGAAATTAAACGATTTTGAGTTGTATTGCTATTGCAATTTGTTTATAATAGATATGGTAAAGAGGGGAATTATTTTGAAAATAAGAAAAGCAGTTATTCCGGCAGCAGGTCTAGGTACTCGTTTTTTACCAGCTACCAAAGCACTGCCTAAAGAAATGTTACCTATTATCGATATACCAACTATTCAATATATTGTTGAAGAGGCGGTAAAATCGGGCATTGAAGAAATATTAATTATTACCAACCCTTATAAGCAATCATTAGAAGATCATTTTGATTATAGCTATGAACTGGAGCATCGATTATCATCAAAACCAGAAGTAGTCAATATGCTTCGGAAAATTGCTGATTTAGCAAAAATTACTTTTATAAGACAAAAAGAGCCAAAGGGATTAGGTCATGCTATTTTGTGCGCTAAAGGCTTTGTGGGCAATGAGCCTTTTGCTATTTTATTAGGCGATGATATAGTAAAAAAACAAGGTTCAGAAGAGGCCTTAGAACAATTGATGAAAGCTTATGAACATTTGAAAGTATCAGTGCTGGGTGTTCAGCAAGTTGCTCGTGAAGAAGTTTATAAATATGGAATTATCCATCCAAGTAGCATTAAAGATCGCGAAATCTTAATGAAAGATATTGTGGAAAAACCTGATGTTGCCAGTGCACCGAGTAATTATGCAGTTCTTGGTCGCTATATTCTTACACCAGCGATTTTCCCATTATTGGAAACTTTAAAACCAGGAAAAAATGGTGAATTACAGCTTACCGATGCTATTAAAGAGTTAATGAAGCAGGAAAAAGTTTATGCCTACGATTTTGTCGGTTTGCGTTATGATGTTGGAGATAAATTTGGATTTCTAAAAGCTAATCTTGATTTTGCGCTTGAGCGCGCGGATTTAAAAGAAGAAATTCGAAAATATATTTTGGATGTTGCCAAAAAATTATAAGGAGGAAAAAGTATGGCAGAAAAAAAATTAGGGAAAGCGAGCTATGTCTCTCTTGATGGGAACGAAGCAGCGGCATATGGATCATATGCTTTTACAGAAGTAGCGGGTATTTATCCAATTACCCCATCTTCCAATATGGCTGAGCACATGGATGCTTGGTCCAGCAAAGGAAAGAAAAATTTATTCAATCAAAGAGTAAAGGTCATGGAAATGCAATCAGAAGCGGGAGCTGCTGGTGTCGTTCATGGCGTTTTACAAGGGGGTAGCTTAGCGGCTACTTATACTGCCTCGCAAGGATTGCTCTTAATGATTCCAAACATTTATAAATGTGTTGGTGAATTATTACCAGCCGTATTCCATGTCTCTGCTAGAGCAATTGCCGCCCGGTCATTATCAATATTTGGTGATCACCAAGATATTTATGCTGTAAGACAAACAGGTATTGCCATGATGGCCTCGCACTCAGTACAAGAAGTAGCTGATTTAGCGCCATTAGCCCATCTTATTGCTATAAAATCCTCTTCACCAATGTTGCATTTCTTTGATGGTTTTAGAACCTCTCATGAAATTCAAAAAGTTTCTTTGCTAGATTATAGTGAATTAGAAAAATTAATGGATAAAGAAGCGATTAAACACTTTAAAGATAAAGCATTAAATCCAAATCACCCTGTAACCAGAGGTGGAGCGGAAAATGATGATATCTATTTCCAAGGTAAAGAAGCACAAAATAAACACTTTGAAAATATTGTAGCTATCACTGAAGAATATATGAAAAAGATTTCCGATTTAACTGGTAGACATTATGCTCCATTTACTTACGTTGGTGATGCTAATGCCACTAGAGTAATCGTCGCAATGGGATCAGTCACTGAAACAATTCAGGAAGTAATCAAAGATTTAAATGCTAAAGGAGAAAAAGTTGGTCTTATTAAAGTACATCTTTACCGTCCTTTCTCCAAAGATGCTTTCTTAAGAGTCTTACCAAAAAGTGTTAAAAAAGTTGCTGTTCTTGACCGGACTAAAGAAATTGGCTCAGTTGCTGAACCACTATGTCTGGACGTTCAAGCGGTATTAGCACAAGGAAATATTAAGATGGATGTTGTAGTTGGCGGTCGTTATGGTTTATCCAGCAAAGACACCCAACCAAAACATATTAAAGCAGTTTATGATTTCTTAAATTCCAACAAACCTTTCACCGGCTTTACAGTTGGAATTACTGATGATGTTACTAACTTATCCTTACCAATCGACGATTATCAATTAAAGAATGATTATACTTCTTGTCTATTCTATGGATTAGGAAGTGATGGTACAGTCTCGGCTAATAAAAACTCGATTAAAATTATTGGTGATCATACAGATTTATATTCCCAAGCTTACTTTGCCTATGACAGTAAGAAAGCTGGCGGAGTAACTAGATCGCATTTACGCTTTGGTAAAAATCCAATTCAATCGACTTATTATATTAAAAATGCCGACTTTATTTCCTGCTCTCTTGATTCATATCTAGTTAAATATGATATGATTGCTAATCTAAAAAAAGGCGGAGCATTTCTTTTAAATACAACCTTTGGTCTAGATGAATTAGAAAGCCGTCTTCCAAATCGCGTAAAGAAACAATTAGCGGAAAAAGAAGCCAAATTCTATATTATTAATGCAACTGATGAAGCAGTTAAAATTGGTATGGGACGGAGAACAAATACTATTTTACAATCAGCGTTCTTCAAACTTGCCAATATTATTCCATTTGATGAAGCATTAAAGTATATGAAAGAAGCCGCCAAAAAAGCTTATGGTAAAAAAGGTGCGGAAATTGTCGCGTTAAACTATAAAGCTATAGACATTGGTGGAGATGCTATTGTGGAAGTTAAAGTAAAACCAGAATGGAAAAATTTAACTGTAAATAACAAATTGAGTTTAAAAGGTGATGATTACTTTGATGAATATACTGACATCATTGCCGGTTTACGTGGTAATGACTTACCAGTATCGACATTCACGCAACACGGATTACTTGATGGCACAATGCGCAATAATATCAGCTATCAAGAAAAGAGAAATATTGCTACTGAAGTTCCACAATGGATTAAAGAAAACTGTATTCAATGCGGTAAGTGTAGCTTTGTCTGTCCACATGCTACTATTAGAACCTTCCTTTTAACTGATGAAGAAATAAGCAAAGGACCAAAGGACTTAGCGAATCATTTATTACCAGCGATGGGACCAAATGTTTCACACTTGAAGTTCACTGTTTCTGTCTCTCCTGATAATTGCGTAGGTTGCGGATTGTGCGTTGTCGAATGTCCTGGTATGAAAGGTAACAATGCCTTAAAAATGGTCGACGTCAGAGATGAATTAAAGAATGTTCCAGTTGCTGATTATTTATATAAGCATGTGGAATATAAAGGACAATATTTTAATCAAACAACCGTTAAGGGAGCTAGTTTCCTTTATCCATATTTTGAAGTCAGCGGAGCTTGCGGTGGGTGTGGAGAAACTCCTTATTATCGTCTAGTCTCACAATTCTTTGGTAAAGATATGATTATTGCTAACGCAACTGGCTGTTCTTCCATTTATTCTGGTTCAACACCATCAACACCATTCTGTACCGATAAGAACGGACAAGGACCTGCTTGGTCTAACTCCTTATTTGAAGATAATGCCGAATATGGCTTTGGTGTACGTTTAGCTGTCGATTATAAGCTCAATGAAATTCGCAAATTAATTGAAGCAAATATTGGAAATACAACTGGAAGATTAAAAGAAGTATTAGAATTCTATTTAGTAAATCAGAGAAATCGCGAAGAAGTTCGCAAAATCGTTCCAGAACTATTGAATCTAGTTGCTGCTAGCGGAAATGATTCATTAAAAGCCTTATCAGACTTTAAGGATTACCTAATTGATAAGTCGGTTTGGATTATTGGTGGTGATGGATGGGCCTATGATATTGGTTATGGCGGTCTTGATCATGTTCTTGCCAATGATGAAAATGTCAATATTCTTGTCTTAGATACTGAAGTTTACTCCAATACAGGAGGACAATCTTCAAAATCTTCACAAACCGGTTCCATTGCTAAATTTACTGCTGGCGGTAAGAAAACTGCCAAAAAGGATCTTGGAGCAATTGCCATGATGTATGGTCATGCCTATGTTGCTCAAGTTTCAATGGGAGCAAATCCTGGTCAATTGCTGAAAGCGATTAAAGAAGCAGAAAGCTACAACGGACCATCGATTATCATCGCCTACTCACCATGTATTGAACATGGTATTAAAGGTGGATTAGCCAATCATCAAATTAGCCAAAAAAGAGCAGTTGAATGTGGATATTTCCCACTCTATCGCTTCGATCCACGCTTAGAAGCTGAAGGAAAAAATCCTTTCCAACTCGATTATAAAACACCTGATTTCTCGAAGTTTAGAGACTTTGTCTTAACTGAAACTCGTTATAATCAATTACCAATAGTCAATCCAGCTGAAGCAGAAATGCTACTTGATAAGAGTCGTATGCATGCGGAAAGAAGATTTGCTAGACTAGCTAAGATGTCTGATATTAAAGAGTAAAAAAACAAAGAACGGAAGGTGGAAGCCAACCGTTTTTTTGTATAAAAAAACTGCCAGTTTTAATCACTGCAGTTTTTTCTTAAGACTCATTATTACTCTTTAGGACAAATATAGCCTTTAGATGAATTGAATTTATATGATTTTGCCTTATATTCATAAACAAAAGCGTATTTTTGAGTTGATTTACTATAAGAACCATTATAAGTATAGTCATATATAGTTTCAAAATAAGCGGAAATGATTAATCCCTTAGAGTTAGTCACCAGCTTAATGTAAGTATCATGGTTAAATAAACCATAACCGCTACTGATATCTCTCATATCATCTAAAGTTAAAGTTCTCATAATGTAATAAGTATTATTATTCTTTTTAAGAAATTTTAATTTTGCATCATTTGAAAAAATATTATAAGCGTTTAAATGATAATTGATTGTAGAAGACATGCTGATATTATTCCAGATAATGTCTCCAGTTATATCGCAAGATTTGCTTGTTTTGTTCTCCTCATAACTACCATCTTTATATTCTTTATTAGTATAAGAATAGCTATAGTTATTTTCAGAATTGATGAAATTTTCTTCTTTGCTTTCTTTATTAATATCAGCTAAGTCGTGATTAATAGTAATTTGAAGTTTTTCATTGCTTTTCGCAGATGATTTAGAATAGATTTCATTCTTCGCTAAATTTACAACAGTAAAACCCTCTCCGCTACTTTCGCTTTCTTGTATGTAATTATACTCATCGCTAGATGCCTTAGAAGAAGTGGCCGACCATTCAGTTAACACTTTTTGCTCATTGCTTTTTGTAACATAATCATTATAGAAGTTTCTAAATTCTTCGGCGGTTAATTCAGCGCCACTTGAATTTTTGTCGCGCCCAGAATTTAGAAGTTTTTTGGCACTGTTACTGGAGCCACACCCTGTCAGTGTTAAAATCATAGAAAATAAGACTAAATTTTTTAATAATTTCATAAATACCTCTTAATAATATTCTAGCATTAGTTAAATCTATGTCAATAGTTTAAAATGCAATAAAAAAACTGCCAGCTTTAATAACTAGCAGCTTTTTATTAAGATTTATTATTATTCTTTAGGACAGGAATAGCCTTTTGCTGTATCGAATTTAAAGGTTTTTGCTTTATATTCGACAGAGAGTCCTGTTTTGACTTTAGCTGTACTAGTTTCGGTAGTCAAATCACTATGTTGAATAGTAGCATCGGCAATGTAATCGACATAACCAGAAGTTAATAATCCGTTACTATTGAATACTAATTTGACATAAAAATCATAAGAGAAACGAGTGTATTCGGAAGGAGCATCGTCTTTTCCAAGCACGCCAGTAATATAATAAGTATTAGAGCCTTTCTTTAAAATTTTGACTTTTGGGTTGTAAAAAGGTGGAAGTTCTTCGAACAAACCAAAGAGTGATTCGGAAAAATCTTGCTCTTCCCAACCATCATTATAATATCCTGCTTCATAGCAGCTTTTGCTTTCACTAACTCTTTTATAACTACCATCGCTATAGTCTGTCGAAGAAGAATCTTTTCTATAATCATTCTTGTCGTTACCATAGAGCTCATTTTTTTCGGTAGAAGTGATATTCACGAGCTTAGAATTCTTATCTTTTTGTGTTTTGCCTTTACCTTTGGTAATAAGTTTCATATATGATTCGGGTTTATTAAGATTAGTTGTTTGAAAACCATCAATAGTATAAGTGGCTTCATTTTTATAATAATCGGCATCTTCGGCATTATCAATGCTAGTTGTTTTATAATCCGCAAAAATATATTCAGTTATTACTTTTTGCTTATTAACTTCCTCTATATAATTTTCAAAAACTTCATCTAAGTCAGCGGCAGTAATTTCTGTTCCGCTTGGATTTTTATCGCGACCAGATTTTACAAGCTTTTTGGCGGGAGTACCACCATCACATCCGGTTAATGTCATAACCATAGTCATAAGAAACAAATTTTTTAATAATTTCATAATTACCTCTCTTCAATATTCTATCACAACCAAAATTTATGTCAATAGTGTTAAAATATGACAAAAAACTGCCAGTATTTGTTACTAGCAGCTTTTTCATCAAGATTTATTATTGTTCTTTTGGACAGGAATAGCCTTTAGATGTATCAAGTTTATATGATTTAGTTTTATACTCTAATACTATTGCTTGCTTTTCAGTAGAGCTATAAGTTACTACCTGATTTTGATAATCAGTATAAGAATAGCTATTGATAAGTTCAGTATAAGCAGAAGTTATTAATCCTTTAGAGTTAGTTACTATTTTGACATAGGCATCATAAGTAAAAGCAGAATAACTAGTATTATCTATGTCCGCCAATCCCAAATTAACCATAATATAATAAGTGTTGTTATTCTTTTTAAGATATTGAGTTTCAGTGCTATAGAAAAGATTCACTAAAGAATAGTTTCCAGTAATACGTAACATTGAGTCAGATGCGCTTGTATTTTCCCAAATATCTTCATCGGTTTTATCGCAAGACTTACTTGAGCTAAGATCCTTGTAGCTACCATCTTTGTATTCTATATTATCGTAAGAATATTCATAGCTATTTTTGGCGTTCATTAAGAATTCATTCTCGCTCTTCCTGTTGATATCAACCATTTTATCATCAACAGTTATTTGGACTTTTTCTTCGCCTTTACTTGACGATTTCGAATAAATTTCTTTCTTCGACAAATCGAGTACAGAGAAACTTTCTAATGTGCTTTCACTTTGAACTTTGTAATAACCAAAATAATTATCACTAGACAATTTTGTAGAAGAAGCATACCATTCGGTCAATGCTTTATGATTTTCGCTTTCTGTAAGATAGCCTTGGTAGAAAGTACCAAAATCTTCAGCTGTTATCTCGGTTCCGCTTGGATTTTTGTCACGTCCTGAATTTAGAATTTTTTTGGCACTATTGCTAGAACCACAACCTGTCAGTGTTGTAACCATAGCAAATAAAACTAAATTTTTTAATAATTTCATAAATACCTCTCGGCAATATTCTAGCATGGCTCAAGTTTATGTCAATAGTGTAAAATGCAATAAAAAAACTGCCAGTATAATAACTAGCAGCTTTTTATTAAGATTCTTTATTGTTCTTTTGGACAGGAATAGCCTTTAGATGTATCAAGTTTATATGATCTAGCTTTATATTCTAATGTTATAGCTTGCTTTTGTGTCATATTATATACAACTGGCTCGCTTTGATAAGTATAAGAATAGTTATAGACTCTTTCAAAGTAAAGGGAAGTGAGTAATCCTTTAGAATTAGTTACTAACTTAAAATATGCATCATTCAAGTAAGAATTATAAGTATAATAGCTGCTGCCAACATCTTCTAGATTTAAAGTTCTCATAATATAATAAGTATTATTATTCTTTTTAAGTAACTTTGTTTTTGATCCCATATAAGAATTTAAAGTATATGATAGAGAAGAGAATAAATCTAAATCTTCCCAATAGTCTTCATCAGTTGTTTCGCAAGATTTGTCGGAACGAAGATCCTTATAGCTATCATCTTTATACTCTACATTACTATAAGAATATTCATAGCTGTTTTTTTCATTGATTAAGTATTCGTCTTTGCTCTCTCTTACGATATCAATCATTTTGTCATCAACTGTTCTTTGGGCTTTTTCCTTGCTTTTGGTTGATGATTTTGAATAAGATTCTTTCTTGTTAAAATTTACAACCGAGAAACCTTCGCTAGTGCTATCACTTTGCTCTTTGTAATTATAAGAATAATTTTCGCTAGAGAACTTAGTGGAAGCAGCAGACCATTGTGTCATTGTCTTTTGGTTTTCGACGTCTTTAAGAAAGCCGTCAAAGAAAGTATTGAACTCATCTGCAGTTATTTCTGTACCATTTGGATTTTTGTCACGTCCTGAATTTAGAATTTTTTTGGCACTATTGCCGGAGCCACAACCTGTTAGTGTTGTAACCATAGATAATAAGACTAGATTTTTTAAAATTTTCATAAATACCTCTATTTGATATTTTATCATAATCAATATTTATGTCAAGAAAGTTCGAAATATGTAAGAAAAAGGGTTTTAATAAAAAATAAAAATAATTTTTTTGGTTTTATTATAAGTTATATACTAATATATTAATATAGAGTAAGAATAATATATATGAACGAAAAATTTGATATGCACTTTCTAAATAAATTGTTAAAGGTTGGAGGAACTCTTTTAATTACTGCTTTTATTATATGGGTATTTAAAGAAATAGGAATACTGAGCCTTTTGCAAAAAGTATTTTGGGGACTATTTCCTGTAATTCTAGCAATTTCTTTAGCTTATATTCTAGAGCCAATAATTAGAAAAATGGACAAAGTGGGAATAAAACGTCCATTCGCAGTCATTATCACCTATTTAATTCTTGGAGGTTTCATATTTTTAATCTTCTACTTCCTTATTCCGAACATATTAGGGCAATTACAAGAATTCTTTACGAATTTACCGCAAATAATTGAATCGATGGAAAGTGTTTTGGATAAATTTACTAATGCTTTAGGTATTAAAATTAATCTTGATCAAATAATTGAACAGTCACTATCCTCGATGACTAATTCATTAATAAGTGGAATAAAAGGCATTGCTAGCACTGTTATGGGAGTAGCAATAGCTATTACAGGAGCGGTATTTCTCTCTTTTGATTTTCCTGCTTTTAGAAAAACAGTTAGGAACTTAGTAAAGAAAGCAGGGAATAATCGCTTTAACCGGTTTTTGGTAGAATTTCTTCCATCAATTCATAGGTATACAATTGGACTTCTTATTGATAATATGATTTTTTTCATCATAGCTACTACTGTTTTCTTTCTAGTTGGCGCCAAATTCCCATTTCTTTTTGGTTTGATAATAGCTCTTACTAATTTCATTCCGCTAGTAGGGCAGTTCATTGGAGGAATACCAATAATTTTAATAGGCTTCTCGCGTTCAGTAAATTGTGGAATTATTTATTTGATAATAATTGTTATTTTGCAATTCTTTGAATCTAATGTTATGCAACCGATAATGGTAAGATCAACTTTGAAAATTCGGCCTATTGAAAATTTAATCGGAGTCGCGATATGCGGACAGTTATTTGGGTTGATTGGTATGGTAATAGCCCCATTCTTTGTTATGGCGGTCAAAATTCTTTGGCAACAGAATACGAAAAATGAAGAAGTGAAAGAAAAAGACCCTATAGAGAAAAAAGCACAATTATAATTAATACTTAGTTAAATATATATTTATAGAATTATTATGAAAATGTGTGAAAGCAGAAAAAACGACATTTTTTTGGCATAGTAACAAGCTATAATGATGATGGGGGCGAGGATTTTTATTATTTTTCAAAAAAAACAAAAAATCTCTTGACTACCCTATTTAAGTATGATATTATGATTAAGCGCGAAAAAATCCGCGCAAATGATCTTTGAAAACTAAATAGAAGAAAAGTCAATTAATTTAAGTAAGCCAGATCAAATTATTAAAAACAATTTTAATAAAATGTAGAGAGTTTGATCCTGGCTCAGGATGAACGCTGGCGGCATGCCTAATACATGCAAGTTGAACGAGAGTAGCAATACTCTAGTAGCAAACGGGTGAGTAACACGTGGGTAACCTGCCTTCGCGACCGGAATAACTGGAAGAAATTCTAGCTAATGCCGGATAGATCATAGTATGGCATCATATTATGATTAAAGGTGCTTCACAGCATCGCGCTTAGATGGACCCGCGGCGCATTAGCTAGTTGGTAGGGTAGTGGCCTACCAAGGTTATGATGCGTAGCCGACCTGAGAGGGTGAACGGCCACACTGGGACTGAGACACGGCCCAGACTCCTACGGGAGGCAGCAGTAGGGAATTTTCGGCAATGGGCGAAAGCCTGACCGAGCAATGCCGCGTGAATGATGAAGGTCTTCGGATTGTAAAATTCTGTGGTAGAGGAAGAACGGCGATGATAGGAAATGATCATTGTTTGACGGTACTCTACTAGAAAGTCATGGCTAACTACGTGCCAGCAGCCGCGGTAATACGTAGATGGCGAGCGTTATCCGGAATTATTGGGCGTAAAGGGTGAGCAGGTTGCTCCTTAAGTTCGAAGTCAAAGACAGTTGCTTAACAGCTGCACGCTTTGAAAACTGGGGAGCTAGAGTCCGGGAGAGGTTAATGGAATTTCATGTGTAGCGGTAAAATGCGTAGATATATGAAGGAACACCAGTGGCGAAGGCGATTAACTGGACCGCGACTGACACTCAATCACGAAAGCGTGGGGAGCAAATAGGATTAGATACCCTAGTAGTCCACGCCGTAAACGATGAGTACTAAGTGTCGGGGGAACTCGGTGCTGAAGTTAACATATTAAGTACTCCGCCTGAGTAGTACGTTCGCAAGAATGAAACTTAAAGGAATTGACGGGAACCCGCACAAGCGGTGGAGCATGTGGTTTAATTCGACGCAACGCGAAGAACCTTACCAGGGCTTGACATCCTGCGCAAGACTCTAGAGATAGAGGGATAGTTATGGCAGAGACAGGTGGTGCATGGTTGTCGTCAGCTCGTGTCGTGAGATGTTAGGTTAAGTCCTGCAACGAGCGCAACCCTTGTCCTTATTTGCCAGCATTTAGTTGGGGACTATAAGGAGACTGCCAATGTTAAGTTGGAGGAAGGTGGGGATGACGTCAAATCATCATGCCCTTTATGTCCTGGGCTACACACGTGCTACAATGGTCGGTACAAAGAGATGCAGCGCCGCGAGGCTGAGCTAACCTCAAAAAACCGATCTCAGTTCGGATTGAAGTCTGCAACTCGACTTCATGAAGTTGGAATCGCTAGTAATCATAAATCAGCAGTGTTATGGTGAATACGTTCTCGGGTTTTGTACACACCGCCCGTCACACCATGAGAGTCAATAATACCCGAAGTCGTTAGGCTAACCGTAAGGGGGCCGGCGCCTAAGGTAGGATTGATGATTGGGGTTAAGTCGTAACAAGGTATCCCTACGGGAACGTGGGGATGGATCACCTCCTTTCTATGGAGAAAGTACCTTATCGATGTTTGAAACACAACATGAGAATAAGGATGATATTATAAACACGACAGGCTTACGAAAATACAGCTAGACTGTATAAGACTGATCTTCTATTTAGTTTTGAGGGATCATTAATCTCTCAAAAATCGTTCTTTGACATCTGAATATTATTACATGTTCTTTCTATCTTAATCGCGATTTCATCGTATTAAGAAGGCAACGCAAGTTGCCAAGAAAAAATCTCTATATTAACAATAATTAGTGATCTTTTGATTAAGTTATTAAGGGCGTGCAGTGAATGCCTTGGCACTAACAGGCGAAGAAGGACGCGATTACCTGCGATAAGCTTTGGGGAGTTGGAAATAAACTATGATCCAGAGATGTCCGAATGGAGAAATCCAATATGAGTAATGTCATATTATCATAGAGTGAATACATAGCTCTATAGAAGAAAACCTAGGGAATTGAAACATCTCAGTACCTAGAGGAAAAGAAAGAGAATCGATTCCCCCAGTAGCGGCGAGCGAAAAGGGAAGAGCCCAAACCGGTTTTAACCGGGGTTGTAGGACCACAACATAGCAAGATTCATCTTAGTCGAAATAGTTGGAAAGCTATATCGAAGAAGGTGATAATCCTGTAGACGAAAAGATGATGAAGCTTAGTGGAATCCTGAGTACGGCGAGGCACGTTAACCTTGTCGGAATCTACGCAGACCACTGCGTAAGGCTAAATACTCGTTAGTGACCGATAGTGAACCAGTACTGTGAAGGAAAGGTGAAAAGAACCCCTGGCGGGGAGTGAAATAGAACCTGAAACTGCATGCCTACAAAAAGTCAGAGGGCGTTAAAGCCTAATGGCGTGCCTATTGAAGAATGAGCCGGCGAGTTATTGTATCATGCAAGGTTAAGGAGGAAATCCGGAGCCGTAGCGAAAGCGAGTCTGAACAGGGCGTTTAGTATGATGTAATAGACCCGAAACCAGATGATCTAGCCATGACCAGGTTGAAGTGGGGGTAAAACCTCATGGAGGACCGAACCCACGTTCGTTGAAACGCCCGGGGATGAGTTGTGGCTAGGGGTGAAATTCCAATCGAATCTGGAGATAGCTGGTTCTCCCCGAAATAGCTTTAGGGCTAGCCTCGAGCCAAAATATGTGAAGGTAGAGCACTGAATATATGATGGCCCTGTCAAGGGGTACTGAATATAATCAAACTCCGAATGTTACATATTATTACTCGGGAGTCAGACGGTGGGAGATAAGTTCCATCGTCAAAAGGAAAACAGTCCAGACCTACAGTTAAGGTCCCAAAATCTATGCTAAGTGTCAAAGGAAGTGGAGACGCTTAAACAACTAGGATGTTGGCTTAGAAGCAGCCATCATTTAAAGAGTGCGTAACAGCTCACTAGTCGAGTGACTCTGCGCCGAAAATTTACCGGGGCTAAGCATAGTACCGAAACTTAGGATTTACAGTTCTGCTGTAAGTGGTAGGGGAGCGTTCTATTTGCGCTGAAGGTGTACCGTAAGGAGCACTGGAGCGAATTGAAGTGAGAATGCCGGTGTGAGTAACGAATATGGGTGAGAATCCCATACACTGATTGACTAAGGTTTCCTGGGGAAGGTTCGTCCGCCCAGGGTTAGTCGGGACCTAAGGCGAGGCCGAAAGGCGTAGTCGATGGACAACAGGTTGATATTCCTGTACTTAGGTATAGGCGATGTGGTGACAGAGAAGGAAAATTGGGGCCAGCTAATGGATGCTGGTGTAAGCAAAATAGGTGGTACTCAGGCAAATCCGGGTACATAATCCAAAGTGTGATGCATAACTGACGGCTTCGGCCAGGTAAGTAATTCCAACGGACCATCTCTCAAGAAAAGCTGCTAGCTTAACTATACTTAACCCGTACCGAGAACGGACACACGTAGTCAAGATGAGTATTCTAAAGTGAGCGAGATAATTGTTGTTAAGGAACTCTGCAAAATAACCCTGTAAGTTAGCAAGAAGGGGTGCTCTAGAAATAGAGCCGCAGTGAAGAGGCCCAGGCGACTGTTTACCAAAAACACAGCTCTATGCTAAGGCGCAAGCCGATGTATATGGGGTGACACCTGCCCAGTGCTGGAAGGTTAAGAGGATTCGTTCGACGCAAGTCAAAGCGAAGAATTTAAGCCCCAGTGAACGGCGGCCGTAACTATAACGGTCCTAAGGTAGCGAAATTCCTTGTCAGGTAAGTTCTGACGCGCACGAATGGTGTAACGATCTGGGCGCTGTCTCGACAGCAAACTCGGTGAAATCTTAAGACCTGTGAAGATGCAGGTTACCCGCGACTAGACGGAAAGACCCCATGGAGCTTAACTATAACTTGATATTGAGTTGTGCTAAAGTATGTGTAGGATAGGTGGGAGACTATGAAGCCGGGGCGCTAGTGTTAGGGGAGTCAACCTTGCAATACCACCCTTGCTTTAGCGCAATTCTAACCTACTACCTCACAGGTAGAGGGACAGTGTCTGGCGGGTAGTTTGACTGGGGCGGTCGCCTCCCAAAGAGTAACGGAGGCGCCCAAAGGTACCTTCAGCACGGTCGGAAATCGTGTTTTGAGTGCAAAAGCATAAAGGTGCTTGACTGCGAGACCTACAAGTCGAGCAGGGACGAAAGTCGGGTTTAGTGATCAGGTGGTTTTTCAAAGTGGAATGGCCATCGCTCAACGGATAAAAGCTACCCTGGGGATAACAGGCTTATTCCTCCCAAGAGTTCACATCGACGGGGGAGTTTGGCACCTCGATGTCGGCTCATCACATCCTGGAGGTGGAGTCACTTCCAAGGGTTAGGCTGTTCGCCTATTAAAGCGGTACGCGAGCTGGGTTCAGAACGTCGTGAGACAGTTCGGTCCCTATCTGTCGTGGGCGCAAGAAGTTTGAGAGGATCTGTCCCTAGTACGAGAGGACCGGGATGGACGTATCTATGGTGTACCAGTTGTCCTGCCAAGGGCATCGCTGGGTAGCTACATACGGAACGGATAAACGCTGAAAGCATCTAAGCGTGAAACCGACCTCAAGATGAGACTTCTCTTTCGCAAGAAGTAAGATCCCTTGTATGTTACGAGGTTGATAGGTCACAAATGGAAGTGCAGCGATGCATTAAGTTGAGTGATACTAATAGATCGAGGACTTAACGAAGATTTCTAATTATGCGCTATGCAAATGTTAATATACGGATAATAGAAGAACATGATAAATAATATTTAGAAGTCAGAGAATGATTTAATTATTATTAAGTTAAAAATGCTGGTGATTATGGCGTAGTGGACACACCTGTTCCCATCCCGAACACAGAAGTTAAGCACTACAGCGGCGAGTATAGTCAGGTTTCTGGCGAAACAAGCACATTGCCAGCTTTTTATATTGCTTTTTTATTATTTAATTTAGTATAATATAAATAATTTCTAAGGAGTATTATGGATTTGATTATAAATAAATTTAAAAAGATAAATTGGAAAAGTTATGCTTTGTTTTTTGTAGTCTCATTTCTTCCCATTTTTTATACCTTATTTTTAAGACCAGAAATCTATGGCAATGACCATTTAGGACATTTTAGTATAGCACATAATGCAAAATGGATTGCCTTAATATTTGTGGTAGTAACTGAAACGCTATTTTTCCCGCTAGTTTCGATGTTTGGTAATTATATTAAAGAGAAACAATATAAGAAAATTGAGAACGGATTAAAACTAACTTTGCTATTTGCTCTGATATTGATTCTGGCAATCAATATAGTGTCATTTATAACATTACCTTATTGTGCCTCATCTGATGAAATGCTGTTATATATGCAGATGGAAACAATATCCTTAAGCATGTTTATCTTAGTGCAAATACCATTAGTATTTTTTCAAGTTAAAGATCGCAAGCATTTAATCGAATTTCTTATTTTGCAAATTGCCATTTTCGCTTTCTTTGATTTGATTAATATCATAAGCGATGGAGAGAAGCTATTCTTTATACCTTTAGGCCAAGCGATAGCATATTTAGCTTACTTTATTGTTCAATTAGTAATTCTTGCAAAAAAATATCATATTAATATATTTAGTCGCGATAAATTGGATTGGCATTTCGTAAAACATTTCTATCATTTGGCAAATCACGCCTTCGTTGATGCCATAATTGTTGATATGATTTTAATCTTATTCATTGAAGGATTCGGCTTTAACTTCGGTGTAGCTGATTTTAATTCTTTCCACATGACAGTCCTGCTGATGCCAGTAACAGCTTTTGTCATTCTTGTTAGAAGCGATATGGCATTAGAGAGAAGATGGGAAAAAATTCTCGAAGAAGTTCATACACACGTCATCGTAGGTGGTATAATTTCGGTAATTTGGACAATTGGAGTTATTGGCGTTTTCTATTTAGCGCGCATGAATTTCACTAGTTATGCAGGACTTGAAGAAATAGCAGATACTGGATTTTATTTTGTATTTTTATTTCTAGCATATAATACTAGAGCAATTTCTAATATTTATAAAGCGGCTTTCCATGGGATTGGGGAGTTAGGATATTTGACAAGCATCGCTATCAAAGTAGCAATATTTGTTTTCTTGCCAGCATATATCATTGCCCATGAGGGAAATTTTAGTTACAGCTTATCGCAAACACTTCTAATATTGAGTAGCGGTATACTATTAGAAAGCGCCTTAACAATAATATATTTCTATTTTATGATAAGAGAAAGAAAGCACGGAGTGCAACCACATAATTAATTTACTGTTTATTTTATTTTTGTCTTTATTTTGTTATCATTTTATTGTAGAATAATAACAGAAAGAGGATAATAATGAAAAAGGAAATTGTGGCGATGCTGCTAGCTGGCGGCAAAGGCACCAGACTCGAAAGTTTGACAAAGAAAATGGCCAAACCAGCAGTTTTTTATGGTGGAAAATATCGTATAATTGATTTTACTCTCTCCAACTGTGCGAACTCTAATATCGGAATAGTTGGTGTTTTAACGCAATATGAATCAGTGGCCTTAAATAGTTATATTGGTTTAGGAAATCGCTGGGGTTATGATGGCGTTGATAATAAAGTGATTACATTACCACCACGGCAAAAAGAAGAAGGAGCTTCTTGGTATCAAGGTACTGCAGATGCTATTTTTCAAAACTTGGATTTTATTAGTTCATATGGTGCTGAATATGTTCTTATTCTCTCGGGTGATCATATTTATAAAATGAATTATGATAAGATGTTGAAATCTCACCAACAACGTGGTGCTGATTTGACTATTGCTGTTTTGGATGTATCATTAGAAGAAGCGAGTAGATTCGGTATAATGAGCGTGGATGATGAAGAACGAATAACAGAATTTGCGGAAAAACCAAAAAAACCAAAATCGACTCTAGCATCGATGGGGATATATATATTTAGTGCCAAAGCTTTAGAGAAGTATTTAAAAGCTGACCGCAAGCGCATTCGTGAAGAATATGATTTTGGAAAAGATATAATTCCACTTATGCTAGATAGCGGAGCTAATGTTTATGCTTTCCGTTTTACAGGTTATTGGAAGGATGTTGGAACAATAGAAAGCTTGTGGCAAGCGAATATGGATTTGTTAGATAATGACGAAGTAAAATTATATTCTGATGACTGGCGCATATATAGCGAGGATACCAAAAGCACGCCGCAATATATAGGTCCGAATGCAGATATTAAAAACTCTTTAATAAATCAGGGGTGTCGCATCGAAGGTAAAGTCACTAATTCGGTCATTTTTAACGATGTCATTGTGGAAGAAGGAGCAATTGTGAATGATTCGGTTATTATGCCAAATGCGATCATTCGCAAGAATGCTGTGGTCAATCGGGTAATCATTAATGAATGTGTAGAAGTGAAAGAAAAAGAAACTTTAAATCTTAATGGTAATAAAGTTATTTTAATTAGTTAAAGGAGAGCAACATGAAAAAAGTATTAGGAATTGTTAATCTACATCATAATATTTCATTAGGTGGATTGACCAGTAAACGTTCTATCGCTTCTGTTACCCTGTTAGGACGTTATACTTTTATCGATTTTGCTATATCTAGTTATACTAATAGCGGAATAAACGATATTACGGTTTTAATAAAAGATAATTCGCGTTCTTTACTCCATCATTTTGGTTTTGGACAGCTGAATTATAATTTAAATTTAAAGACAGGTGGTTTATCTTTTTTGATGAATGAAAGATATATTAATAATCCGATTTATAATACCGATATTAATAATATGCTAGAAAATATTCGATATATTGAAAATAGTAATGTTAAGGATATTATTATTGCTCCTGTCCATATGTTAAATAGTCTGGATTTCCGTCCGTATATTGAAAAGCATCAAGAAAATGATCATGAAATAACAGTTATATACAAGGAAAGCAACGAAGCGAGAAAAGAGTTTCTCAACAGTTTTTACGTTGATGTAAAGAATGATCGCGTACAAAATATTGCTATTAATAAAGGACTGAAAGACAAGCAAAAAATCTTCATGGAAATTACCATTATTAAGAAAAGTCGCCTGCTTGAAATATTAAAAACTGCTAATAGTATTAGTATGCTATATTCATTCCGCGATTTTATTATTTATAATTTGGAAAATGTTGTTGTCCATGCTATGGAATATCAGGGATATTTGAAGTGTTTTGATTGTCTAGATCATTATGCCCAGTTTTCCTTGGAGTTATTAAATACCGATATTCGCAATCAATTATTTACACAAACTATTTATACAAGAAGTTATGACACACCACCAACAAAATATACTAAAAATGCTGAAGTTACAAATTCCTTTATCGCTAATGGTACGATAATTAAAGGACGAGTAGATAACTCAATTATTGGTCGGGGAGTAGTGATTGAGGAAGGGGCAGTAGTGAAAGATTCTATTATATTTGCCAATTCTTATATTGCACAAAATTCTGAAATAGAAAAAACTATTGTTGATAAAAATGTTAAAGTGAGGTTAACAAAGCAAATAAAGGGCAAAGGTAGCTACATTGTTATTCCTCAAGGAGAAAATATTTAATGGAGAAAAAAAACAGTAAAAAAAGCAGTAAAGACAAGACAACAAAAGCAGAAAAAAAAGAAGTTGTCACAACAAAAATCATTAAAAAAGACACAATAAAAGAAAAAGTGATAAAAGAACCAATAGCTGATAAAAAATTTGCTAAAACACAAGGCAAGGAAGATTATAGCAATCTTCATATTATCCATATGGCAGCCGAGTGTGTGCCTTTTATGAAAACTGGAGGACTAGCAGATGTAGTCGGTTCTCTAGCGTCTAAGCAATTTGAATTAGGTGCAAAGGTTTCGGTGTTTTTACCAAAATATTTGGATATAGCAGAAACTTATAGCAAAGAAATGAAATTTATTAAGCACTTCGATGTTTATATGTCTTGGCGCAAGCAGTATGCGGGTATTTTTCATTATATAATGGATGGAGTAGATTATTATTTTATCGATAATCAGTATTATTTTGGTCGCTCCGGTTTATATGGATATGGTGATGATGGCGAACGTTTCGGCTTTTTTACATTAGCAGTATTAGAGGCAATTGCTCATTTACAAATACGAGCCAATATTATTCATGCTCATGATTGGCATGTAGGAATGGCGGCAACTATTTATCATGAACATTATAAATACTTTGAATATTATAAAAACATTCATTTTATTTTAACTATTCATAATCCCGCCTATCAAGGCAATTATGATAAAAGTATGCTAGGAAATATATTTGGATTGAATGAAGATAGTTATAATAGTGGTCTTACAAGATTTAAAGATGGAATAAGTTATATCAAGTCAGGTATAGTTTATTCAGATTTTATAACGACAGTTTCTCCAAGTCATCGGCAAGAGTTAGTCGAAGGACAATATAGTTATGATTTAGATGGAATACTTAAATCCCGAGCTGATCATTTTGTCGGAATATTAAATGGTATCAATTATAAAATTTATAATCCAGAAGTTGATCCAAGCCTTATTAGTCATTACAATGTTTTAACTTTTAAAGAAGGAAAAGAAAAGAATAAGCGAGAAATCCAAAAAAGATTTAATCTTCCGCTTAAAGATGTCCCTTTAATGGTTTTTGTTTCTCGACTTACTTGGCAAAAAGGTTTGGAAATTTTAATGCAAGCTTTGCAACGCATAGTTCGCGAAGATATACAAATATTACTAATTGGCAATGGCGATCATAATTATGAAAAGGCTTTACAAAATTTGCGCGATCAACATCCTAATAAAGTGGCTGTTTATATTGGATTTAGCGAAAAAATAGCACAGTTAGCATATGCCGCTGGAGACTTTTTATTGATGCCATCGCTTTTTGAACCTTGTGGAATAAATCAGATGATTGCTCTTCGCTATGGAACTATCCCAATAGTTCGTGAGTGTGGAGGCTTGAAAGATACGGTCAAGCCATACAATCAATATGAAAATACTGGAAATGGTTTCAGTTTTCAAAACTTCCATAGCAATGAACTTTATGATTGTATGAAACATGCTTTGGAAGTATATAAAGATAAAGAAAAGTTTGATCAATTAATAGTTCGAGCGATGAAGACCATCTTAGACTGGGATACTTCGGCAAAAGAATATTTAAAATTATACCAAAAAACTTTGCAAAATGATTAGCTTAGAGTACTTAACATTTCTATTAAACAAGGAACCAGCTTTAGTTAAGCATGGAGATTTGGCATACTATCAAATCGATAATAGAATAACTTATCCAAATTCTACTTTGCCACACTTGGAAATTATTAAAAGAATCAAAGGACAAGAGGGAATGTTTTTTTCAGCCTCAGAGGCAGCTGGAACGTATATGCTGAATGATAGCCAAGAAGATGTATATTACTACCATCGAAATGATATATTAAATAGTCAAAATTGTTTTGATAAACGGATATTACAAGAATTTAGTAATATAAAGTTTTTATGCTTAGGCGAAGCAAAGGCGACAGAGCAATTAGAATACTATGAGGCGCCAAATATTATAAAAGTATTAAATAATAAAAAGTATTTAACTCGCAATTATTTACTAATAAAAGGTGATGAGGAATTAGGTATTATTACTCTTTTGCCTCTAAAAGAAAAAATTGAAATAACCGCTTTTAAATCTTTGAAAAATTCTAATATAGAGCAAATATTAGAGTGGCTGATAGTTCAAAACTTGGAAGTTGAATATATCGGAGTAAGGGGTAGAAGATTACCTTTTATAGAAAGTGGTGTAATACCATTTCATTTTGGAAAAGTTGCTACTGATGAATATCAAGAATTTGTTATAAAAGCGAAAAATGATCCGCACTTGAGTGAAATATTAAATCTTTCCTGTTTTAACGAAATTAACTTGCAAGATAATTATTTAATTACTAATAACTATCATTATTTTTTGCCACATTCCAAATTAAGCAATAATAAAATAAGCAATTATGAAATGATGGCTAGTCGAGGATATTCTTATTTACAATATAATTACCAAGACGTAGAGAAAGAAGATTTTTTTGATTTCGTGACTTATCGAGAATTCATAAGAGCACTTCCTGAAGTTAATGAATTTAGCGAAGAAAATTATCTAGCAGAGCTGGGCAAAGTCAATCAATATGGAGGAAAATTTTTAGTAATTAGAGATAACTATGGCAAAACAATTTCTGGTGCTGCTCTAGAAATAATAGGTAAAAGATATATTTATATTTCTTATGTTTTTACTATTGAAAGTGCTAGAGGAAAAGGATATTTTAATAAGATTGTTGATCAATTATTGAATTATGCCAATATTCAAAAGAAGCATCTAGCTCTTTCTGTTATTAATCAAATTGCTAAAAGTGTATACCTGAAAAAGGGATTCAAATCGATTGGTCATCTGCTGAATAATGAATTTGTTGAAAAAAATAATCAATAATAGTTTTTGTAAAAAGCGAGGCAGGACTTTGCTCTATATGCCATTGTAGACCAATGATTTTTTTATCTTTAGAAACTATTCCTTCTACATAATTATCTTCACTTATAGCGATAATTTCCAGATTACTTCCTAATTTATTAATTGCCTGATGATGACTAGAATGAACGTTATATATCTGATCATTCACCTCTGGCAACCACTCCATATTAAGGGTTTTCACATTGTGATTTCCCTTATCGTGCTTGAATAATGATAAACCATCTAAATGCTGATGGAGCGAGCCTCCAAAGTAAACATTAATTGCTTGCAAGCCTCGACATATCCCCAACAATGGGAGCTGATGCTTAGTGGCGTAATTGAGAATTTGAAAATCGAGAACATCAATTCGACTATCAACGATGCTTTTCCCATAATTAGTTTCTAAATATAAACGAGGATCTAGATCATCACCGCCAGTTAGAATAAAAGCGGAACATAAGGCTAGAAGCTGTTCTAATTTTTCCTCTTCTAGTGACGGTGGTAAAATAAGTGGAATGAAATTACTGTTTTGTAGTAAATTTAAATAGGTCATAGTTGATGTTAATTTTTCATAGCCATCTGTAGTCAAACGGCCACTGATTCCGATATAGCAATATTTCATAATAAATAATATTAATTATTGCTTTAATTTATGATATACTTATGAGAGGAGTTTTCTATGGAAGAGATTAAAGAGAGAAACTTATTACGTAACGGAACGCTGTTAGGAATAGCCCATATAATTGGCTTTACTTCAATAGTTTTTATGTTATTATTTTCAATATTTACACTTGGAAAAATGGATGAAGATTTATTATCACTTCTGTCTCAAGTTGTCGCGGGAATATCAGTGATTATTATTTATCATTTTATGATGAAAGAACGCTTTATTAATGAGTTTAAAGCTTTTAAAAAGAAAGATACTTACATTCAAATCATCATCTATTTAGCTGCCTCCTTTTTTTGCTTGATTTTAATCTCAATTATCATAAGCACTTTTTTTCCAGATATCTCTTTAAGTAATACTAATGAAGATACTCTTGACTCCTATCGGAAATATTTTCCGCTTTATTTTACCTTTGTTGTTATTGTCGCACCAATAATTGAAGAACTAGTTTTTCGCTATTTTGTTTTTAACTATTTAGCTAAGAAAAACCTTATACTTGCTTTTGTTGTAGTTGTTGGCGCCTTTGCTATGATCCATCTTCTTTCCAGCTTCAATAGTACGACTGACTTGAATAAAGTTGTCGATAATGTAATTTATTTTAAAGCAGGCAAGAGTTATATCTATATTCCTTTGGGAGCATTATTGACACTACCAGGCTACTTATTACCATCATTCTTTTTAACATTTTCTTATTATAAAACTAAATCATTAGCAGTACCAATAGGAATTCATTTTTTAAATAATTTACTAGCCGCGAGCACTTTTGTAATTCTTATCGGCTTTATGGGGTAAAATATAATATAGTGAAGATAGGAGAAAAGATATGCTTAATATTAAAACAAAAGAAGAATTTGAAAGTCTTATAAAAGAAGGAGTTACATTAGTTGATTTTTATGCTGATTGGTGTGGTCCATGTCGGATGTTAGCTCCAGTCTTAGAAGAAACATCCAAAGAATATTCAAATAAAGTTAAATTTGCGAAAGTTAATGTGGATATTCTTACTGATTTAGCAGAAAAATATCAAGTAGCTACAATACCGACTGTA